>SCLH01001433.1:237779-262837 GCA_004367855.1 Oikopleura vanhoeffeni
ATCGATAGGTTACAAATGATAATCGCGCGACCAACTCATTGTTGACTCACGCGGAATTTAATAGATACCGAAAAATAAGTAAGATATTCTGCCTCATTTCAAAAGAATTCGAAGAAAAACCCTAATAGAAATTTTTCGGTCTTATTAGCGTGAAAAATTTTCATAATCATTTTAAAAAGGTCGATCAAAATAAAAAATTTTGATGATCCTTTAAGCAGAGCCTTCCAAAAGGGATAAGGGATCAATAAGGGATAAACCAGTAGGGGATAGAGGGGGTAGGGAATGATAGGGATGGAAAATTCAGGCCATAGGGATAGGCGGATGGGACAGTCCCATCCCCCTTTATCCCGTTTTATCCCCATCCCCTTTTTTCCGTTTCTTCCTTTTTTCCGTCCCTATCCCGTTCCTATCCCCTATCGCCCTTTTTCATAAAATCGATAAATAAACACCTCTTTCAGATAAGTTTTACTGTATATTTAAGAGTAAAATAGTCCACAAAAAATTTGCGCGGTATTTTCGATGAATCATGACTTCCGGTTTTAACCGGAACTTCGAGTAAAATTTGTTTAATTTCCTATATCAATACATAGGTATTATTTGAGGTGAAATTAAGTCTAAAAACTATGCGCGGTATTTCGATGAAAGTATGACTTTTCCGGTTTAACCGAAGTTCGCGTAAAATTGCGTTTTAATTGAATGATATAATACAAAAAAGTATTTCGTTGAGGGTCAATTTCCGTCAGAGATAAATCTGGTCGTATTTTTGATATATGATCGAACCTTTCGGTTATAACCGGAAGTCCGATGTGAAAAGTGGTGTCTTATTTATAAGTTACCGAATATCAAAGGGTGTATTGAGAGTATGAATTTTTTCAAAAAAAATTTGGCGGATATTTTCAGTGAATCATGGACTTCGCGTTAATCCGGAAGTCGAGGAAACAGGGTGTCAAGTGAATTATTATATTCAAGGGGGTATTTAATATACCGAATATTTGATGGTGAAATTTTTGTTAAAAAAAATGGCGGTATTCGTATATGATGTATCACCGTTTAACCGATGAGATACCAGTCAGTTTAAACGTTTCATAATTATTAAACCAAGAAGTTATATTTGACGATTAAATTTGTCAAAAAAAATTGGCGGTATTATTCGATATATAATGACTTCGGTTATAAACTGGAAGTCGAGTAAAAGTGTGTTTATTAAGCATAAGATTAACAGAGAAAGTATTATTTAATGAGTGAAATTTTGTCAAAAAAATTTTGCGTATTTCGGTTGAATATAATGACTTCCGGTTTGACCAGAAGTTGAGTGAAAATATCGTATTTAATTAATTAATATAATTACAACCAGGTATGTTTAAGTATGAAATGTTAGTCAAAAAAAAATTTGGCGGTATTTTCGATGCTCATGATATTCCGGTAAGTAGGTAATTTGTCATATTGATTGGTAACTAATACCACATTTTACTTACTGTGGTTCTTGTCCAAGCGGGCACTTTGCAAAATCGCGGCTGTCGCTTAGACTTACCCGGTTTGTCCGCTTAGACTTAACGGCTCTAAATTACCCCAAGAGGGCACTAGAGAGTAAAATTGAGCCAATTTGCTGTTGACAACTGGTGAACCTCATAAAAAACAGAACTATGCGAAAACTTAAATGAGAAGTTTTTGTTTATATTTTTTTATTCTTTCGAAACTTTAAATTAAAAGAACCTCGTCCAAGCGCGGACAAAATAAATTCACGCGTTTGTCCGCTTAGACCTATTCAGCTCTAAAGCACTAAGAGCGCCACTATAGAGCCGTACAATAAAGCGAAAGTTCGCTATACGACTACGAAATTCAAAAATCGATCACGATGCCTAAGTACACTAAATAATTTTCCTTAGTTCTTTGAAAGAAAAGGAGATTTTATGTCACTCGGGCATATAATGGATCTTTTTTATTATTTTGAATAATGGAAAATAAAAATCTTTTTAAGCGCGACATGGGAATTGAGTCGAATTTTGTAAAATAATCAACGGGCCTCGGTGCATTTTTGACAGATACCGGATATGGGGCGTTTTGATAACATGATGAAATTTCGGAAAAATAGTTAAATTTTTTCTAGAGTGTCGAAAAATAAAAAATCTTCTTCTGCTCTGCGCTCGAACGGTTAAAATATTTGTCTATACGTTGTTTAATACCACTGTTTCCAAAAACCTTTAACTTACGAATTCGTTTTGTTCTTAAAAAACACTTTGATTGGACGAATGGATGTAAACAATAAATTTTCAATCTACTCCTGGAAGTTAAATAATGAAATGTAAAATCAGGCCGAACAGTTTGTTAATCAATACTAAAAAAACTATATGCACGGAAAAAATAGTTCCATGTAGCATTGAAAAAAAGTACAACTTTCGTGGCAAATAGCAATAAAACGAGTTCCTTACTCGCAGCTTTGATACTTTTTAGTGCGGGAAATTAAAAAAGAAGGCCCAAATAAAACAAGTTTTTTTTTTTCCCGCCTTTGAATTTTTCGCAATAATCGTCAAATTTTGAAACATTTCCTTACATAGGACGAAAAAAAATAACAGCTATTTTCAAGAAATTTTTGCTCCTGGTTAACCTCATTTACCCGGTTGGTCAACAGCTATCTCCAAAATATTGATTCAAAACGTCATCCAGAGATTCCGAACTAACTATCAGATATGTTTTATTCACTTCCTTGATCTATGCGAGAATAAGCAATTCATAAAGTCCATTTTGCCTATAGAGCCGCTTAAGGGGTTGTCGTCGCATTTTAATGGGTTTTTAATAGCCAATTGTCGCAAAACGTTACAAATCGTCGGACCATACCATTTACGTGCTCTTTGATATTTAACCACGAAAAATCTTGCATCTAAGAACAACCAGAATTAACGGATCGGCTCGATCCAATCAGAAAACGTGCTTACAAAAGTGACGGAATTTTTCTGTCAAAAATGTATTCTCCCCCCTGAGTTCAAGGTTCAACAATGATTATTTTTAATATTACCGGACCAGAACGTGAGCAAGACCGCCAAGGCTGAGTTTTGGAAATTGTTCGATTTGGCTCTCAGAACACGCAAAAACAGTATTTTGACCCTTTCTTAAACTAGAGCAAAATACAGTTTTGGTGATTCTTAAGCCAAATCAAAGAATTTTTGCAAAAACATCACTCTGGCGGTCTGCTCGACGTTCTGTCCGGTTGATTTAACAATAATCATGTGAAACCTTGAAAACTCAGGGAGGAGATACATTTTGAAGAAAAAATAATTCCGTCACTTTTGTAGACGTTTCTGATTGGACGAGTCCATCTCGTTACAGGATTGTTCTTTAGATGCGAAGATTTTTGTTAAATATATCAAAGAGAGGTGGAAAGTTGGTCAACTGAGTGTACTTGTGCTCGACCAATTGGCTATCGAAACTCCTTAAAATGGCGACGACCACCCCCTTAGGGGGTAAGCGTCTGCAAAAATGTACTTTTGTACTCCAACTTTCCAGAAACTAACTGCTTCATTAACTTGTTGAGAAATAGCCATATTTGGTAATCTATCCTTAATGTACCCAGATAATAATTTATTGAATAATTTGGTCGACCTGGTGACCACCATTGCCGGCAATTCTATAATACCTTCCGAATCTTTCAAAATCTACTCCTCCTAGAGCTTGCATCGCATTTCACTCAAAACTTTGGTAGGAACCACGGAATACACTTTGAATTGTAATATGATTTCGAAGGATTTTAATGGTTTAACAAGTTTTTTTAGACGTGCGAAAAACCAGCCTAACTTCAGATTTTTGCGTATTCAATAATCTTTCCTCCTAGGTTACCATTTCAGAATGCAAGTATAAATTTGCGGAAATAGATGAAGACATATGTTTTGGTTAATATCAGTGAACGCAGTATTTTAAAATTGTTTGTGAATATCTGAGACACGCATTTTAGTAAACCGGAAGTGAAAAATCTCGAAGATAAAAGTTCATCGGATTTAGTCGAAAGTACCACCAAATAAAGCTTGAGTTCATGACAAAATTCTAGCCTACCAGCTTTTTGATTTTTTGAGTTTTTCTGGCGAAACAGTGAGTTTCAATGTTTTCCAAAAATAAATCTGAAAAAAATTTGAAATGTCGAACTTTTTTGGATTTTTTTGTTTTTTAAAAAGTATATCGTTCTGAGTGTTCCCTAGCAATTTCGAGCAATTTTGTCACCCCAAGTACCAAAAAGAGTCTGCGACCGCAACTCCTTAAAATAGGAGTTAAAATTTTTTAAAATGTTTCGAAAAAATCCGGTTTGTCGCTTCAGATTTATGGTTTTCGAGGGTTTTCCAAATCCAAATGCGTAGGTTTTTGCGGTTTTGTCCGACTAGGAGTTGTGATCCGCATTAGATCAAGCAACCACAGTAGTGTCGATGTATTATCATTCTAAGATTAAAAGAAATGACCTTGAAAATTGTAACAATTTAAAAATCTAAATTTGCATTGTGAATTCAATAGAGTGAATGCGACACAATTTTTTTTGTCAATTATTTCGTTTCGAATCCAGTTCTGCGATATTATATGAGTAATCTCAAACTGAGTTATTACGAACAACTGAACAGGAAGTGACCATTTTATCGAAATACCATCCTTCTTTGAAATTCATTTTACTTTATCCATCCTTCATAAATAATGAAACATACAAGTTAGAAATTTTCAGCTGAACTTTTGATTTAAACCGGCGAGTTCATTCGAAAATCACCAATTTTTTTGACAAATTTTGACAATATTACCCTCAAATGTATCCCCAAGTAATATATAATATTAAATAAACACAAATTTTAACCTCTTTCTGGTTAAGTGATTAATTAACCGGAAGTGAGGACTCATCGAAATACCGACAAATATTTTTTTTAGTATTATTCACCCTCTATATATCCCAAGTTTATATATAATAAAAAAACACAATTTTACCTGACTTCCGGTTAACGCGTAGATGATGAGCTCATCGAAAATACAACCAATTTTTCTGATAATTTTCACCACTTCAAATATCCCCCCTAAGTGATAAATAAATAAATTAAACACCAATTTCAACCTCACTTCCGGTTAAACGCGAAGTGATGAGTCATACGAAAATACCTGCTAAATTTTTAATTTTAGGTTTAGTTTATCCTCACTATACCGCCCACTATATAGTAAATAAATAAACACAATTTAACCTCACTTACCGTTAAACCGGAACGTTGATCGAGTCATCGAAAATGATACGCCAATTTTTTTGTGAGATTATCTCACCCTCAAATATACCCTCAAGTATAATATAAGGAAATAACACAATTTTAACATCATCTCCGTTAAACCGGAAGTGATGATCATTGAAAATTACCGCCAATTTCTTATTGAGGTTATTTTAACCTCTGCAATCATTACCCCCGAAGTATATTTAATAAATAATTACACAATTTTAAAATTCATAACTTTCCGCAGTGTAAACCGGAAGTGATGAGCTAATTGATAACGCCATTTTTTATTGAGATTATTTATACTCTCAAAATACCCCCAAGTAGGATATAATAAATTAAAACACATTTAACCGGTTTAACCGGAAGTGGATGAGTCATCCGAAAATACCTGCAAAATACCACAACTATTCTACCTTTCAAATGTACCCCCACGTAATTTCGTCTGCATGCTAAAATTTATTCGTATTCAGCAGAAAACGGGATAAAAAAGGGAATAAGCTATCTCCGGACCGGGATAAAAGGCGGATAGTCTATCCCTT
This sequence comes from Oikopleura vanhoeffeni, assembly GCA_004367855.1. NCBI lineage: Eukaryota > Metazoa > Chordata > Appendicularia > Copelata > Oikopleuridae > Oikopleura > Oikopleura vanhoeffeni. Next base: position 243,541 of record SCLH01001433.1, read on the forward strand.
CATCCCTGTATCCCGTTATTGGGGGATGAAGAAACGGATAGGATAGGGATGAGAAAAAATCGGCGGGATAGCATCCCTTTTGGAAGCCTGCCTTTAAGTGCCCAATTTTGGGCACTTAAAGCGCGCGCTTCAACTGCCCAAAAATTGGGCATTTGAACGCGCGCTTTAAATGCCCAAAAATTGGGCACTTGAACGGCGCGCTTTAAGTGCCCAATTTTGGGCACTCAGTAGTTTATAAATTTTTTGGTTTGAACTTTTGTGAACAATGTTGAACTATTTTGTGAATCTAGTTATGACGCATCATTGCTTATGGTTTATAAGCAGATCCAACAAATGCGACAGGTTTTTAGCAAGTTTGAATTTTTTAAACTCTCGGGAGACCCATCATATCTAAATGGGGATCACCTGGCCCTTCCCTTTGCGTTCGTCTTTGACCTCGATCTGAGTGTTTGCGCAGTAGGGAGGGCAAGAGAAGATTTACACGTGTCTGAAAGTTCGTCGGGTTTGGTCCTAATTAATGGGTTTGTCCCTAATTAAGGGGGTATGATCCTAATTAAGGGGATTTGGTCCCTAATTAAGGGGGTGGGTCCCTAATTAAGGGTGTTGTCGTCCGAATTCAGGGGGTTTGGTCCCGAATTAAGGGGGTTTGGTTCCTGATTAAGGGGGTTCGGTCCCTAATTTAGGGGGTTTGTCACCTAATTAAGGGGGTCTTGGTCCCTATTAAGGGGTTTGTCCATTTCCTCCTTAGCGGCCCCTGCAGGCATTTCTGACATTTTTTTAAGAGTCATTTACGGTTTCCTTGATATCATTTACCTTAGAAAGGAACTTTAGCCAAAAAAGTCCATTTCAAAAAATGCTCAAATTAAAGAAATGTACTTTTTTTGCTAATAGTTCGTTTCTTAGTGTTAAAAGATATCAAGGAAACCGAAATGATCTTAAAATTTCAAAAATGCCTGCAGGGCCGCTAGGGAGCAAAATAGACCAAACCCCCTAATAATGGGACCAACCCCCTAAAATTTAGGACCAAACCCCTAATATTATTGGACCGAACCTCTTATCAGGGACCAACCCCTAAATTCGGGACCAACCCCTGAATTCGGGCCAAACCCCTTAATTAGGACCAAACCCCCTTAATTAGGGACCAAATCCCTTAATAAGGATCATACCCCCTTATTAGGGACCAAACCACCTTAAGGGGGTGGTCGTCGCATTTTAAGGGGTTTTTTAATAGCCAATTGTCGCAAAGGTACAAATCGTCGGACCAACTTTTACCTCTCTTTGATATATTTAAACAAAATCTTGCTTCCTAAAAAACAATCCAAATACGGATGGCTCGTCCAATCAAAACTTGCTTACAAAAGTGACGGAATTATTTTTTCAAAAATATCAAAGAGAGGTAAAAGTTGGTCCGACGATTTGTACCTTTGCGACAATTGGCTATTAAAACCCTTAAAAGCGACGACCACTCCCTTAAGGTGGTTTGGTTCCCTAATTAAGGGCGTATGACCCTGATAAGGGGATTTGGTCCAGAAATTCAGGGGTTTGGTCCGAATCAAGGGGGTTTGGTCCCTGATTAAGGGGGTTCGGTCCCTATTTACGGGGTTTGATCCCTATTTAGGGGGGTTGTCCTAATTTAAGGGGGTTTGGTCCATTTTGCTCCTAGCCGGCCCCTGCAGTGCATTTTTGAAATTTGAACGAGTCATTTTCGTTTCCTTGAGATATCTAATTAACACGTAGAAACGAACTATTTGCCAAATAAAAGTACATTTCCTTAAAATTTGAGCATTTTTTAAAAATGGACTTTTTGGCTAAATTGTTTCCTTTAGCGGTAGAAAAAAAGCTAGAGTTAGAAGTGTGTGGTTTTTAGAGACGTATGAATAGTACCTTGTCGCGACATGTCGTCACATGTACCTCAAAAACTAAAACTCTATAAATAAACTGAACTCTATGGAAACGTTAGCCAATAAATCGTCGATTTTTAATGAAAACGGTCAAAAACCGGTTTCCGAGCAGTTTAAAAAAATGACTTATAAAACCATAAAGTTTATGGCATAGACACTTTATTTTACCATAAAATTCTCAGGTAATTCTACCTTCAGGCATAAAATAACTTTTCTTCAAGTTTGTCTGTTTAAATCCTAATCCATTGTCAGTTCCAAAGTATAGTTTGACAATCCATGTTTTCGGTCGATTTGGTACTCTATAGCAATGTTAATTTTGTAATAGTTCATAGGCTGTCCGCAGTCAAGCATATTCTAAAGATCGAACATTTCCGTCATTTACATGAATTTTACGCTAATGACATAAATTATGTTTATTTTTAAAAATATGGATTGAGAACCCTTCACCGACAGATCGTGACTATTTGAAAAATGAGGATTTAGAGCATTTGATAAGTTGTTCCGCCAAAATCTGACCAATGAAGTCGGTTTATTCTGCAATCCAGGGTTTTGATCGGGAGCTAGTATCCCGCCTTGTTTGTATCGTGCAAATATTCACGATCTGTCAACTGAGGGCCCTAATCCATATACCTATGAGAGCTTTAGGGGGTTCTATATATATCAATTGTTGTAATTGCTGGGCATTTATCACTACTTTTTAACGGTTCGTAAAAAGAGAAGAAATTATTGTCCCGTGAACGCTGTTTATAATTATTGTATATATACAATTGTATAATTATTTCTGAATGAGTATATAACTTGTAACACATGTTACGAAAACGATCATGAAAACCCTTAATTTCTCTCCAGCAGCAAATAACTCTCGGAAGTGATATGCGAATTATTCAAATTTATCAGAAAAAAAACAAAACACATTTTGTAATCAACTTCTCGTCGAATAGTTTGAAATTTACGTTTACGTTTTTCGTATAACCAAAAAAAAACGGTTTGCGTAATGTGAACTCCCTAGGCAGTTTTGAGCCCTAATTATTAATTTCCCGAAAACGCGAATACTGTTTTCGGGCCATTCACTTTTGTTCACTAGAAAAAGAACCAAATAAAAATACTATCTTATTTTTCTGATATTTTATTAGCAGCTTCGCCCACGCACAATTCCTGTAGAGCCTCGGAGCTTACAGTGGTACCAGAATTTGGAACTGCCATTAAGTATCGAATTTAGAGATATTAATTTTTTTTTCATTTATAAAATACAAATTAGGAGGTAACTTTAAATTTATTTTTAGTTTGGATTTCGATATTTGTTAACAAATATAAAGGTTTACAAATGTTTTAAAACAAAAAGATATTTTTAGGATCAGCTTAGGACTTGCCAGAATTATCACTGTTTAACTTTATCTTCATTTCGATTTTTTTGTGTTGAAATATTTGTGATTTTTTTATTTCTGATTATAACACGTTGTGGTTATTTGTAGCAAATTTTTAAAAATAAACATGAATAATTTTTCTGAAATCCAAAAGGCAATAACGCTTGCTGAAAAAATGTTAAAGGATTGCACTGACGAGAGTAAACCAGTTTACTTAGAAACAATTAAACAGGCAAATGAAAAATTACAAAAAATGTTGTCTGAGCCTGAAGTTCATGTAACGCCTGAGATAAAAAGTGAACCTAAAAAAAAACTTGATCAACATATTCGAACTATTGAGCGCACTGTCGCAAGTCAGCCTATTTTTTATGGTAATAACGATAAAGAAGCGGAAGAATTTATTTCCGTTATGGAGCAACTATTTTATTTATTGGTCACACAAGTAGACTCTGAACTAGAACCTGATTTTTTGATTCATATGAAGTTGAGATTTGGATTGAATGTTTTCAACCAATTGCAGACTTGTTCAGCGCCTTTAAATTCATTTGAAAAAGTAAAAAAATTTCTCAGGGATCGCTTCGGGGGGAATTATAATGCATTTCAAAGAGTCAGTCGCATTTTTGATGTGCCTTTCAATCCTAATGATAAATTTCAGATTTATGCTACAAAATTGAATCAAGAGCTGAATAATTCGCATTCGGCGATCAAGGAGCACTACAAAAAATTAAATGGGGATGACAAATTGACCGGCGAAATGATAATGGAATTCATGGGGGGCATTCTTGCTTCCGAAAACATCCGGAAATATTTTTTTGACATTCACAAGGACATGACCAAGGATTTTGACAATTTAACTGGTGTAGTTTCGGCTATGAATCAGGCCGAGTTTTATAGAAAAAGACCAATTGCCGCTTCGCCAGTTAATGAAACTTTTTTTTCGCGTCGACACCCTAGACAAAATTTTCGTAATCAAGGTCCCCAGTCAGCCTACAATACACAAAAAAATGACAGCCGTAAATTGTTAAATAGAAATAACGATGAGGCCAATCGTCAAAATGAGCAAACACATTTTGTTTCGTCAATTTTCGCTAAAAATTCACCTTTTCAACAATAACCGAAGATTTGTGTATGCCTTCGGTTAGTAAAGCTAAAAATACTCATTTTATTTATCACATTAATGATCAAATTAGGCATAAACTTTTCATAAATTTAGATTTTAGATTTCTAGCAAAATATAAACGCTGTTGTCGATACAGGTAGTTTTTTAAATATATTTCCTTTCGATTATATAATGAAATGGGACACGAAAAAATTAGAAAAAAGTGACGTCTCAGTTAAAGGTATAAGGAAATGCCCAATGAAAATTTTTGGTACTTTTGAAAACAATAATTCAATTTGGTTCAGGTTTTGTGAAAAATGTAAAATTTCATGTTATTGACGCAGCAATACCGCCACTTATGGTTTAAATTTTCTTAATCATGAACCATTTAATGTTACTATATCACAAAAAATTATTTGATTTTGAACCGCAAAATCGGGAATAAATACTTTTAAAAATAAAATTTTTTCGAAATTTCCCAAAAATGGAATAATTCAGTAAATATGATGCAAAAAATGAAGGCTAAAATGAAGAAAAAAGTCCAATTTCTAAAGTTAACCAAGCAAAGCAGCTTTAAATGTAGCGATAAATCAAATGGAGAATTTACAAGACGCAGAAAAAAATCGCTGATTTATTGTTATCAATTTAAGGATGTTTTGCGGAAGATTCGGATGGTAAACTCGGTATTTTCCCCAGTAAAGTGCCGATTTTAACTGAAGGAAAACCAGTTTAATGTTAAGCAGCACCCAATTCCGCAGCAATATCAACAAGAAGTTGCACTTGAGATCGATAAAATGTTAAAATTAGAGCGTAATAGAACTTTGTGAAAAGTCCGCGAGGCTGGAATTCTCCGATTTTAGCGGTGAAAAAATCTGATAATTCGGTTCGAATTTGTTGAATTTTAAGCGTACTGTAAATGACTGTTTGAGAGAAGATAGTGACAAAATTTGAATTGCCAATAACTCCAAACGCTATTTCACGAAATTGGGGGTGGGAATGAATTTTTGCGAGTTTAGATTTGGCCAAAGGTTATTGGCAGTTAGTTAATAAAAGGGAAGACCGGTAATAACAGCATTTACTTTTAATAACGTTAATTATTGCTTTAAACGGTTGCCATTTGGGCTTAAAACTCTGGCGACGTATTTTGTCGTTGCATGGCTACAATTCACGAGAAATAAAAAATACAGATAATATAAAAATTTTTGTAGATGATGTTTTAATCACGCAAAAAACTTCGATCAATTTTATGATTCAATATTGGAGTTACTGAGTTTACTACGGAAATATAATTTAAAATTAAAATGGGAAAAAATGCTCATTTCTCGAAAAAAAAGTACAAATTTTTAGGTCGCATTGTGTTAAGACGGTTATTCAGCTGATCCAGAAAATATCCAAGCTGTCAAAGATATGCAGCCACCAAGAACCAAAAAGAACTTTCAGTATCCACAGGTAGATTTGTTTGGCTGCGTGACTTCATTTCGCAATATAGGTGAAAAGTGTAGCCGAATTTGCATTCTCAAATGTCATGAAAGAAATGACACGACTTAGCAAAGGTAAAAAATTATATGGAGAAAAAAGCACAAACTGCTTTTGAAACGCAAAAATAGGCTGTTCTGATGAAAAAATTATTTTTTTTGCCGACTTTATTTACCGTTTATTTTGATCACAGATGCTTCAAATTTTGCGGTTACCGGAGTATTAATGCAAATTCAAAACGGTAAACAAAGAATTATTTTGTGTTAGTAAAACTTTGCGACATCATGTAGGTGGTCTGCCCATGAAAGAGAATGTTATGCAATCGTTTTTGCGATTGAAAAATTAGCTTATTTTTTTAAAAGGACCAAAAACATTCACTTTATTACCCGATCACAAAGTCTTACTTTTTTAGCCGAAATATATTTCTAATAGTAAAATCAGTAGGTGGCAAGAGCGAATAGTGGAGTAAATTTTATTAACAATTAATTGAAGGCAGCAAAAAACACTTTAGCCGATATGTTTTCGCGACCATTTGTTAATTATAAGTCCAAAAATAAAATTCAACCCTCTAGTTTTAGGTCGTTTTTTATAAGGTTCCTGATACAAATGTAAAATTTACGTCCCATCGGTAATTGATAAAGTTACCGAAAAAAATATTTTAGAAGAAGACAACAGCTTGCCATCACACCCTCTAACGGTCACTAATGGTTTACGCATGAAAAATATATTTCGGAATTTAATCAGATATTTGTTTAGAACAGCACAATGATGCAAATTTATCAAAAATTATTCTTACATTGAAAGTGAGTCCGACCCAATTTTTTGGAAATTTGACAAAAATAATGAAATTGACTATTTTTGGGCAAAATTAAACTTAAATTAAAGATAGATAAAATTTCAAAAATACTGTTTTACGAAATAATGAACTCGACCAAATTGTCATTCCGCGCTCTCTAGTGCACATTACCTAATGTGACGCATGACCAAGTGGTCATTTTGGCCTCGATAGAGATACGCATTTTTTTGAGACAGGCTTGGTGCCCAGCGAAATTTCAGGATATACAAATTATATCCAAGTTGCAGTTTTGTATTGCGAAGAAAGGAAATACATGCAAAGACATTCTATCCCATTAAAAATTTAAATCAAACGGAACCCGTCCGTTTGAAGTTTTGACAATAGACTTATTCATATGCCGCAAAGTATCAAAGGAAAAAATATTGCGTATACAATAAGTGGATAATTTTTCTAGATTTTTATATATCCATCCAACAGTTAGAGACCGAGCAGTTGATGCAGTTTCAGCATTAGAAAAATTTTATTTTAGAACATGGGGTGCCAAAAATAATAGGGTTCCGACCGGGGACTCACTTCATAAATCAAGTTTTTTCGCATTTTTGTGAAAATTTTGGTATTCACCATTCGATTCACACTGCTTATCACCCAGAATCGACTGGTAACTTAGAACGGGTGCATAGAACAATCAAAAATTCACTTTGGATTTTATCTAACCAAACTGGCAAATGTTGGAAGATTTGATACCGTATGCGCGTAGAGCTCATAATATAAGTTTCAATAGAGCCATAAAATGTTCGCCTCATTTTTGTGTTTATGGACGAGAGCCGGATATTACAGGGCTTAATTAGATGCTCAAAAATTATTAAGTCCATTAGATTATGGTCGTAGGTGTGAAAATACCTCGCAAAAGCTTATCAAGCCATAAAATTTGCCAAACTGAAGCTGACATTAAACAAACCAAAATATTTACCAAATTAAAATATGAAATTAAAGTAGGAGATTTGTATAATGTTAAGCGGGGACCAATCAGCGGCCGCTAAAAGCGACCACGCTAATTGGATAGGACCGTATAGAGTTTGAATGTAAATGACTGTATTGTAGAAATACTTAAAGAAAATGACACTACTGACTATGTACATAGAGTACATGTATGTCTGAAATTGATCGGCAAGAAAATTAATAAGTGATCTGAAAATCCCAGAGCCTAAAATATTAACAAATCTTTCAAATATTTTACACAGAAATTGACCAAAAAAATAACGATTTTTCTTTTAGAGCAATTCGAACGAGGAAACCTAACGGTCAAACTACAAATCAAACCAAATGCGAAGTCTTACAACTAAAATTAGGGCTGGGGGCTGTGAACTCCCTAGCAGTTTTGAGCCCTAATTATTATTTTCCCGAAAACGCGAATACTGTTTTCGGGCCATTCACTTTTTGTTCACTAGAAAAAGAACCAAATAAAATACTATCTTATTTTTCTGATATTTTATTAGCAGCTCTTCGGCCCCACGACACAATTTCCTGTAGAGCCTCGGAGCTTACAGTAAACGTTCGAATTCCTCGTTAAATACGTTTGAACAAAACAAATTTTAAGTATGAAAAAATTCCACGCAATAAATGCAACAAAGTTCTTCTCGAAAATTTTAAGTGTTTCATCTTAATCTCTCGATTACAGATTCGGCGGGCAGCGCCTTTCAACTCAAACTAGTGTGTTTGTTTTTTAACAAATAATAAGAAGCTCTTCTTATCCCAATCGAGAAGATATTTGTTTTAAAAGACATTTTTCTTGGTTATTTTTCCACGAAGAATTTATTTTCGCCATTTTTATTACATTTTTATACCGATTTTTGTATTTCGTGAATTTTGAGAAAAAGTCCAAAAATACACTTTAACGTCGACATAGCGAATTCATATTAGATGCAATCGGGATATAAGACCCGATTTAACCAAAAATAATATGTTGTTTGTTAAACTTTAAAAAAAAAGACACTTCATAAGTGCATGCAAATTGACATGTAGACCCCTCCTTAATTCTGAGAAGCTGAATTTGAAAAAAGCATATTCGAGTAAATTGACCGATTGATTCACTTCACTTTTGGTCTTGATTCCGAAAATATACATTTGAATATATTATTATGCTCAACTTTTGTCTTAATTCGGCCGTCGAAATATAAACAGGCTAACCCTGATAATAAAATTTTATTGAAATAAACATGTCTTCATTCGAAATCAGTGGAAAACTCTTATTTACTTAAAAAAAGTACCAGAATAATAGATTCTGATTGGTCCAAATTTCGACCAATGATAATCTCGAAGTCAATACACTTTTATTTTATTCTTTTTTAATCGGGTGCGAGCTGACTTGATAGCGCAAGAGCCTGGAGAAGGTTGAAATATGAAAAGCGGCCAAAAGTTTTTTTTGTGATGCATTTTTTCTTTGTTATTTTTTGAGGTTAACCTGACTACGAACAACCTTTATGTGGCCATTTTTAGACCAAATGCCTTGTTTTTAATAAATTTACCTTCATAATATCTTCCTATCATTTCGTTGTTTCTAAAAACTGGTATATTTGGCGTAGATTTGTCATCATAGGGACCAAAGTGGCAATTGGGAGCACCAAACCACTCGTCAAATCCATGCTGATAAAAATTTCGTTATCAAAAAATTGTTTTACTTTTCGTAGTAAAGGTTAATTTTTTTCTGTATTTATAATCATCGTTTACTGACCTTCAAAGGTAGAAATTGTTCTTGGTGCCCTGAATCGGTGTTCTTAATGAGCATCAATTTTAAAATATATCAAAGATTCGGATCTTTAGGACTCTTCTTTCGCGTTTGCGTTTGACCCGCAAAGTGAGTCTCGCAATTGGTTTATTATCTATATATTATTTATCAATTTCAAAGGCTTGCCGGACATATTCACCATGATTCAACCGATTTCGATAGTGGTAAGTATTTCCGGCAAACCTGTTTTATAGTCATATGAAATTGACGGAACTTGCTGAGCGTTTTATTATAGTTTTCAAATCTCGGTTTTGGGTGTTATTTCTTGCTTATTAAATGCAACAAAAAATTACAATTAGTACCCAAATCTTAAAAGGGGGCATAAAAGACCCAGCAAATACCGTAACAGATATACAAGGGGCAATATCGCCGAATTTGCCAAAAAAAATTTACGCAATTTCTCGATTTTTAGTTATACGGTATAACTTATACCCCGACCAATAATTTTATTGCCAATATCGCCGAATGTGGCTATATCGCCGAAAATACCCCATAACACCAATTTTTTTCGAGATTTCTATTACAAATAATTTTGTAGGCGTCACGATTCGTGACTCACGAATGACGTCATTTCCAAGATAGAATTTCCTAAATTTACTCTTTGTAACTTTTATTTGATTGCGTTTTGCGGAGTAATTAATTCTGCGCATTTTGGTGATTCACTTCATTCTAACCTATTGTAAAACACCTTAAAAATTAAAATATTGTTCGACACATGACGTCATTTCGAACGCCTACGCGTTTTTTTATTTTTTGAACAAAAACTTTTTTTTCTGTCCCCTTATCGCCGAAAATGATGGCAAAAAACTTTGGGCGATATTGGCCCCCCTTGTAATAAACAAATCATAGATCGCGAATTCAGAGTAAAAGAGATAAATCTCAAATTCTGATTTCTATTCATATCTAGGGTGTTACAGCAAATTGTCGCTGTAACACCCTATTCGTATCATAACACTTGTCCTAAATGCCATTTTCCAACTAACGCACTTCGGTAATTTTTTGTTTTGAGTAATTCGGGAATTAAGATCTCATCGTCAGAAATTCCCCCAACAATGTTCTTTATAGAGTTACAAAGTAGTTCTTGCTAGGGGATACAGGAATCGGCGTTTTTAAGATCAAAACTGGATCGTATCGTATCTAGAGGGAGTGAGACAAAAAATGCATCGTATCGTTTATTGAGGGGGGAAATAAAAATGTGATTGTATTGTTTTTCAAGAAAAGATACGAAAATAACAATACAATACAGTCCAGTTATGCCGATCCCTGAGCGCATATCAATCACGAAACTTCATGGTCGTTATTTACTAAAATTCCTTTTTTAAGTTTCACCTACGTTTCTTTCGGGTCCACGAAAGAGATCGTTTAAGATTTGGGACCTTCATGGCTGTTAGTTTCTAAATTTTACGTTTGGAAACTTCCTGCGTGATAATTACTTATTTTCTCGTTTCGAAACTTCATGGCACTTATTTACTAAGTTTACACNATATACTAAAAAAACTCAGGTCCTGTGGTGTGTACCCGTTTCGCATTTTTGCATTTGTGGTGTAGAAACCATTTCGTACAGGTAATCTACCTGTCAATAACGAAGCTCGACTGAATAGAGCGAATAATTAATCTTACATCAAAATGTTCACATCAAAGCAGGAGTCGACAGACCGTTTATTTAATTAATGTCGGATCAAATCAGATCGAAAAAAATTTCATCAAAAATAATATGAATAATATAATATATAATGTGCATAAGTGAATATTAGTTAATGAACAGCGACCTTTTTAAATCTAGCACTTCCTCCTTTACATTTGCAGCGTTTATAAATGTTGGTTTCATTATTGTGTACACTTTAAGGCCGTCAGTATATAATGGGCAAAAGCCAATAATACTTTATGATCTTTAATTATTTTTGAGTACTTAATGATAATTAAGTACTCAAAAATAATTAAAGTTCATAAAGTATTATTGTACTTTTGCACACATAAATCTCGAGATATTTCATCTTAAAATGAGTTGAGATCTTTACTTAAAAATGCATGATTACGGTGATTTTTTGGCCTGAATAGTTTGATTTACCTTGGGCTACATAATGGTGCTGCTGAATAAAAGTCTGTAAATAATGCTCCACTTTTTGCTAATTTATCGATGTTTGGAGTTTCTCGTTTAATATTTCCATTTATGCCCAGATCGCCCCAACCCATATCATCCATTAGCATGTAAATAATATTCACCTTAATTAATAATAATATACATTGTATAATTATATAAATAAATATAAATAATAAATATTCCACTGCTGTATTAGATTTTCAGTAATAAATCAACAAAGTTTGATTAAAAATGAGTATGAGACGAAAAACCTTAATCATGGCAATTAAATGACAGGTAAATTTTATATACCTCTTTCTATTTTCGGGGTGATTTATTTTTTGAATTGGGTTAATATCATTTAATTGTAATGTAACGTTCAAATATTCAAACGATTAAAATATTTGAGCAGAGATCGGCACAATTAATCGAAATTAAATCAATTGGATCGGATAGGGTTTTCAAAAAGGCTAGGCAAAATCAATAATTGAAAAAGTATACCTAGCTATTCCACCAATCGATTTTGGCCAAAATCGACCAGTTAGTTCAGATTGTAACATATACTGATCTGTGCCAAATTTTATTCCGCGTTTTGTGGTTGGATTTTTTTTCAAAAATTGAATATTTTCCAAAAAAAATGATAATATATTTCGAAAAATCGCGAAAAGTTTCAGAAGAATCCACCATTATTCTACTAAGTCGAAATTAAGGTGAATAGGTAAGTATACCTCTTTATCTCCGCTGTGGATTTCTCAAAACTTTTATATTTCGAAATTCCTTGAAATTTTTGGCGAAGACCGATCCGATTCATTTTGGCGAGATTTGAACCGCTGATTAAATTTTTCCATCTTGTGTTTTTTAAATAATAAAATATTTTCAGTATACTATATCCTTTTTCCACGGAACTCCATCTCAAAAACGCTTCTATCTCTATAGCGCGTGTTCGAATCCCACTGATGTGTCTAAGTGATGGCTTAGTGATTGCTTGAGTGATACACACCGATACAATTTAGCGGTTCCATTATCAAAGACCCTTGCTATAATCATATTCAAGATAATCACTAAGACAACATTAGTGGGATTCGCAACACGCGCTAAGAGATAGTAAGCGTTTTGAGATGGGAGTTCCGTTGGAAAAGATATTTAGATTTGTAAAATATTTTTTCTTTTATGCATCTACCATGTTTTTTTCATAATTTTTGAGAGTATTTTGTTAACAAAGCTTCATTCTTGATAAAAATGGCTTTATTTCGTAGTAAAATTTGAAATCAAAATGTGGAAGTTTTGTGTACAATACACTCCACGGGCTTCAGTTTCATTGATGCGAAAGGTGCGTCATCAAAATGAGGTGTGGTATAACGTGAAAAGGAAAGCCAATTACAGGTGCGCAAGTTTTACCGCACTTCCCCGCTACATATTTTATCCCATCAATTTGCGTAACACGCTTCATCTTAGAAGTTTGAATTTGATTGTATACAAAGCGCGCACAATACAGTCAGCGAGTTCATTAAGTTATCTGCAAAAAAATTGTGAGTACAATTTTAATTAAAAATGCAATCTAGTGCCTTATCCATGACTCTCAAACAAGAAATATAAAGGTTTGATCTTGTTTCCCTTTTTGGTATATGACAAACCATAATAAATCAAGGTGTTCTATCAAAGAACTTCTATGACAAAACATAAAAACATTATTATTTCTCCAATGCTGTCTTTTGAGACTTCATGAGTATAAGAAAAATTTAAAAAACAGCCAGAGTTTGTACCAGGGTGCACTAGTGAAGAAGCGAGGACTGTTCGTGTTTTTTCGTGCCCTCTTTCATCTTGGCCTACATAAAAGAAGCATAATTCGTTATATAAAATTGCGCGTAAATACTTGCGTACATTTCGTTGTATTATGAGGCTTTATGTAACAAAACATTAACTCAACACAAAATTATCTAATTGCGCAAAACAATATTGCGCATATATGTTATAAAAAATTATGTAAGACATGGAATCATTAAGCGTAGTATATTTCAGTCGTAAAAACATCATAATTATTCTCAATAACTTGGATTTGATCCTCCGAAACGTTGTTCAAATAATATAATAAAATAATGATTAATTCATTTATAATTAATGGATAATTAATAATAAAGTTATCAAAAATTTTAAAAATTCTACAATAAAATATCTAGAGACATGTAAAGGAAACATTTATAATATAAAAATGATAACATTAACAAAGTGGCAAAACAAGTCTTAAAATAGTTATTAAAAGTAATAAAGGTTTTATTATAAAGCATAGAAAGACTATTCTGTTTATGTAAAAAGTAAACAGTCTATAATATAAAAAAAAATAACACATAAAAAAAGTCACAGAACAAGTTTTAAAAGGGTTATTAAAAACTTTAAAGAATGCAAAATGAAAAACTATAAGTTATAGTCTATAACACATAAAAAGTTTATCAAAAGCTATAAAGCATATAATAAGCATACAATACCATAACTATAAGTTATAGGCTATAAGTTATAGCCCATAAGTTATGGGTCATAACGTATAGCCTATTATACATAAAAAATTACAAAACAAGTTACATTACATTGAGTCATAAAACCAAATTGATTGAAATTCTGTTTTAAAATAAGCCTTTTCTATTATCCATTATGATGATTATTATTTTAATAATTTAAGAATATTATATAATAATATCCGATTATATCGTTATAATATACAGGGGAAGACCCAATATCGCCGAAAGTTTTCTGACAACAAATTACGGCGCTATTGGGGCTGAGCATTTATTATGACTTCAGATTTATTACTATCTACACTCGTAAAACGTCTAATATATAAAGAGCGTCCGAGCTCTATATATTTCAGACGGGTTTTTTACAACACAAAAAATAAACCAACTATTCTAGACAATACAACCGCCTCATCTCTGTCTCCATAAAGCAAATAGAAGCACATAACAGAAATATAGAACTGGTTGATAGAACATACTATTCAACCATTACATTGGTGTCTGAAGTGGGACTATTGTCCAAGTTTGATTAGTGAAAATTTAGGTTTTTCAAATCTAATCAAACGACACATGAGATACACATCAAGAAGATACCATAAAACAAACGCCATCGTAAACCCAATGATGATTGACTCAGAAATTGTCAAACATTATCAAAACGAAAGGAGCGTCATCGAACTTGTCAACTCTGGAATACTCACCGTTGAAAACAAGAACGGCAGAGCTTACGTACAAAACCACGGATATATTATATCGATGATGGCTCAATTGAAACAGACGCAAATAATATACAACTACGTGATGTGCTGCCCAGTAAACATCGATATATTGTTCCTTTTGGTAGAAAAGTTTTCTGTGGACACCCTCAAGCGGACAATATTGACAAATAGAAACAAAAGAGTAATATACCAAGGACCGGATTTTAAGCAGATAATCCAGGAATCCGTTGATGAACAAATGGCCGCCGAAATCATAGAAGCCGCCGCAACATTCAAAAGATACGAGATAAGACCTTCTCGATACAATTCAGAAGGACATGATAGCTCAAATTAAAAAAGACAAAGAAATTTTTAGAATTTTTTACTGCTCTAAAGTTAATATTTTTCAAAAAACTGGAAAAAAAATATTAAAATCTGAAAGGCAGATGAATGCTGAGCATTTATTATGACTAATAATGATATTATTAGTCATAACAAATCTCATCCTAAGTCATGTCAAAACGCCTCCGATATATCTGTTATGATCAAGATATATCTGACCTAATTATTACTACCTACACTCGTAAAACGTCTGAAATATAAAAAGCGTCCGAGCTCTATATATTTTAGACGGGTTTTCTACAACACAACAAATAAACCAACTATTCTACACAATACAACCGCCTCATCTCTGTCTCCATTAACCAAATAGAAGCACAGAACAGCAATATAGAACTGGTTGATAGAACATACTATTCAACCATTACATTGGGCACTTTCTGCGATATGGGAACAGAAATAAAGTTTTTGGCTGAATAATGGAAACCGCGTGGGCATTCAAAATGACGTCATAATTTGTAAAGTTTTTGAATTTAATAAAGAGAGTTACAATAAGTTCAAATAAATTAAAGCTCCAAAATGTGAAGAATTAAGTATGCCACCTCACATAATAGAAAAATGTAAACGAGTGAACTTGAGAAATTGAATCTTGAAATATGAAATCATTTATGACGCACTTTAAGTGATATGTATTTAAAACCATAAACACTCACGCAAATTCGGCGATATCAGCTCTTTCGGCGATGTGGGCACTAGGAGTATTTTAGCTAAAAAGCGTGAAATTGGTTTTTTCATGAGAAAATAAAAAAATTTTGCTCTCTGTAAAAATACAGAGCAGAAACTTAACATTGGCCAGATTCAAATTTGTATTGCCCTCATGAAAATCATGACATAAAATTGTTTTTTTTCATTATACAACGCGATAATAAAACGCGATATAAAACGCGATTATTTCGTAACTTCCGTCAAATTGTAAAGGTTTGTCCAGAAATAATAAGTCTCAGCAGATAAAGCTGTCAAAAAGGACATTTCAAGGCTACCACATAGTTTATAAAGCAATATCAACCACATTTAATGATTTATAGTGTACAAAGTGCGATTTATTTACGCCTCGTATGAAGTCTATGACCCAATGAAGTCTATAATAGTTGTACAACCTCTAGAAAAGCGAAAAAATGAAATCTTAAAAAATTTCACAGTTTTCGTCTGTCACCCAATTTTAATTGTTATTTTAAAAAGATATTTTTTGAATATTAATTGATCTTTGACTCGAAGACTTCGAGGGTCTCGGGTCACTCTTCCGGCTTCTGATCCCGGAACCCAATTTTTGGCGGGTTGTTTCAAAATCCAAATTATTTAAAAAAGTTGGCTGAAAAAGTGGCAAAAAACGACCAGGTGACCCCGTAATTTATATACATTCCTCGAGAACGGAAATTCAGAGAAGCCCAGGGGAAGGAAAGGAAAGAAAACGGGGGAGGAGTTTTTCAAACAAAGTTTTAATTTTAGATGATTCCAATAAATCAAAGTTGAACTTAATTTCAATTAAAATTATAACAAAAAGTTTGAAACTAAAAAACATGAAAGTATCAGAAATTTGATACATGATAAAATGAATATAAAAAACCTTACGAACGTTCCCTTTCCTAGCTTGGTCTATTCTCTCTTCGCGTAGTCGAATGAAATTATTGTTGAATGAAAATAAATTAATAATACAATCTGATGAAGTTTTTAGATAGCTCAAACTGAGCACAAATATTAAAATAAAAAAAATTGAAAAAAATTATTCGAATCAGGCCATTGTTTCCAGTTTTTTTTAACTAAAACTGATAACTAAAAAATTCAGTAATCTCAGAAAAAAAATGGTCCGATTTTGACCAATTTATTAATATTTTATTATTCGCTAAAAATGTGTGCTCAGTTTGAGCTATCGAAAACTTAATCCGATGAGTCGTTTTCGAAAGCCGAATTATATCCCCTATTCACACTTTTGTGAATATCCCGGCCGTAATACTTAAAAACACACTACGTTTTCTAATCAGGGCCGGGAAAAAAGTGGCAAAAAACGACCAGAGAGCCCGGTAATCGATCTTAAATTTTGCATTTCTTGGCTAATAAATTGAAATTTATTGTTTTCTCTGATTTTTCGTTATACAGTAGAGTGTGGCGTATACTAGTAGGTGAAAGTTTTTTTCTCAAAACCTCCACCTATACGCGTACTTTTACGTATACGCGGGACGTCTCGGAAGATACGCTCTGATTGGTTAATCTAAAACAAGATCTAGAATTGATAATTTAGTTAAAGGGTAGTCAGAGTAAGAATTTAGGCTTATTTTTTGCTCAATTTTTCATCACAAATGCAAAAGTGACCCGTTTTGAAAACCTCAGACTACTTTTTTGAATAATTGACTCACGCAGTAATTCGAATTTAGCTTCTAGAATGCATTCATTTAATTTTATTCAACCATATTTATATAAATATAACCATATATACATATAACCAATATATATAACCATATATTCATTTTTCGTCAACATAGTCAACTTTAAAGTGTATTATATCAAATGATATAGTATTTTCGTGTTTTCTTGTTTTTTTTTGATATAATTAACTTTTGAAACATCATCTTATTTTTTTTGATATATTTAACTATTAGAAAAACCGTCTGATTTTTTGATATAATTAACTTTAGAAAAATCATCTTATTAAATATCTTTTGATATAAAACACTTAGAAAAAATCGTTTATTTTTTCATTTTTGCGATTAGTCTTTTTCCGAATCGTTTTTTTCACAATTTTAACTTCAATTCAAAAAATTTCAACTTAAAAAACATAAATTCAACCTTTATTTGAAAATGATTTTGAACTTAATTACTAAAATTGAGATAAAAAGTTCTGATACATGCCATAAACGAAAGACAACAATATATAGGTCACCGAGAAAAAGACGGCGTGATAATTTTATGATTTAAGCAGCGTTTAAATTGAAGAAGCAGTTTCAATTTTTAAGCTTTATTTTGAGTTGATTTGCTCCAGGTGGCGAATCTCGCAGGCATCTTGATATTGAGTAGAAGACAGACTATGTTCAGAACGTATTGATTATCAGGAAGTTCTGGGACACTGTTGACTGTTCTCTGGCTATTGCGGTATCAAGTACGTTTTTGCATTTTCTTGGCATATTTCAAAAAATTAATATGTACTAGTAGTATTTTTATGCTTCACATAATTTTTCGAAATTTAGTAAATAAATAATAAATTTGGATTTGAACAACATGTTTGCGTAATCACAAGCCTAGAGTTCACTTGATGTCACATGTCTAGACTCCTCAAGTCCATCGAAAGATAATTATATTCGACGAAAGATGACTATGTTTTCGAAAGGTGACTATGTTTTCGAAAATAGAACTATGTTCTCCAAAGATGACTATGTTCTCCAAAGATGACTATGTTCTCCAATGACTATGTTCTCGAAGATGACTATGTCTCCGAAAATAGAAAAATATAAACAACATATTTAACTTCGCTTCGCGAAGTTAAATATGTTTTATAATAATATTAAATAAATTTTTTTTATAAAATGAGTTCCAAAATGATTTCTTAGAAAAAAAAGATACAACCAAGAAAACTATCACTAATCGCTCACAGCGAAATTGAAAGTGCTAGAAATACGCCAGAAAAATCCTTAACCTTGTGAGCACAGAGCCACAATTGTGGCTCAAGCATACCTAAAAATCATTCAAAAAACGGGATCTTCGAATCCTTTCTTTTAAACACATTATTAAGAATTTTGATTCCGTTCCCAAAAAATAATCGAAATTTTTTTCGAATGTTTTGTTCCAGTATTACGGGGTGTTGATTTATTAGGATTTTTCGCCTATGTTTTACTACTTGAAAAAATATTTTGGAATAAAATACAAATGTGAGATTAGCCAGTTCTAAGGAAAGTGTTTTGTGCATGCATAACAGTTTAAAGACAAATGAATTAGTATCTAGGGGCAGATATTTTTTTCGGAAGTGAAATTTTTTACTTCAAGTATCTCATTTTACTGTTAAGGGCCTCGGTGTATTTTGCCAGATTTGCACTTTTTCAATTTTATTTGTATTCATGGGAAACTTTTTGCCACTTTATAATTTTCAAATAAAAAGTATTTCAAACCTAAGTTGCCACTTTTGAGCTCACTTTGTATAATCTGATTTTTTTCAGATCGATTTTTTTTACTTTATAAATCGTTTTTTGAAAAAACACTCAAAAAA
>SCLH01001433.1:264049-291488 GCA_004367855.1 Oikopleura vanhoeffeni
AAAAAAAAAACAAAAAAAAAAAAAATACCCTTTTGAACTAATTGATGTGATGGGAAATTATTTGAACAGAAATTGTGTGCAGATTTGTAAGAGAAATCAACTGTACTAGATTAATTAAATTAAAAGCTAAAACTACAAATTAATCGAATAGTTTTGTTATTTATAAAAATAATCAAATATGCCTATCTTTTGGCTTTTCGAAAACGCCTTTCTTTTTGTCTGAGAAGTTTTGAAAAAAAAACTTTATCTTTTGCTTTTCACTTATACGCGAACGTCAGGGAGATAAAGTTTTTATTTCCAGATGCGGGGGCGATTGCGGAGGCTTACGTTGGTTTTTGCGTGGGTTTCACCTAAACGTCGCTGTAGTGATACTAATCCCGAAGTTATTGCTGCTGTACTAGAGAATAATAAATCTGAACCAGAACTGGGTATTTTTTACTCAAATCTGACACAGCCAGCAGTTTTATAGCATTTATTTTGAAAAAAACAGGTAATGAATGTTTGGTTTGTTTTGGAATCTAGAATTGTTAAATGTGAAAATCGAAAAAAAAATTTAAACTTTTTTTAATATTTCAAAACGATAAAAATTCGAGGAAATCTTTAATATACTTAAAATAGTACATTTAGACAGAGTTTTCTTGCAATTTTTTCAATTTTGGGTTTTTATTGAATATTCGCATGAATTAAAAAAAAACCTTTCACTGTACCAGTTAGGGACACATTGACCGATCTCAAAAAATGTACTAGTTAGGGCGTTGTGTATCAGTTAGGGAAATTGATTATCATATTATGATATTTATAAGGGTTTTCAAAATACCTAAAAATTTGTTGGAATGCCTACAAATTGCGCAAGCTTAAATGCAGCATTGAAAATGCCATTTATTATTCTGCATCGTAGATGCTCAAGAAACGAAATATGTTAATTATCTTTTGATGATGAGAAAAGTTGCAATTTTACATATTAAAAACTAATTCAATTAATCAATATTGAAATAAACCTGTAAAAGCCTGCACAAAAAGTGAAAACCGGAACTCGCCAAACATCGGGTTCCGGCACGAAAAATTAAAACCGGGACTCGCCAAACATAGAGTTCTACCACAAAAAATGAAAACCAGAACTCACCAAACATCGGGTTCCAGCTTAGAAAAATAAATACCGGAACTTGCCAAACATCGGGTTACGAAAGAGTGACCTCCTACCTCTTCAAGATCCGAAGTTTAATTTTTGCCCAGGTGGGGGTAAATCGCAAAAATCGTATTTTTTGTATTGATAATTTCATGATTCACTAGTAGTGAATCACTAGCACAAAAAAATGCGTGTTTATCAGTTTTCTAGTAGCCCTTTTATTAACAATTTATCAATTTCGACTACATGTGGCGCTACAACCAATATAAATAAGCTGAAAATGCGATTTTGCGATACCTAAATTAATATTTGCTGAGCTTAAAAACTCTTAAGAGTCTTAGTAAGAGTCTTTTACGTCTATTATCACTCGCCGTCTTACATCACGTCTTCTATTATCATGCGATTATGTAGGTCTCTTACGTTAAAGTTTTTAGGACAGCAAGTATAATATATCGATATCAATTATTATACCTTGGTAGGTCTATACACTTTTTCCCAAGGGACTAGAGTTAAAAGATAGGGAAAAAGTGTTTAGACCTGTCAAAGTATAATAAAAAAAATTGGCTCATAGACGAAAGCTATAAAAAATTTTTGAGATGTCATTTTTTCACTTTTGAAAACAAAAATATCAAGTTCAACAGTAGCATGAAGTTTCTCTTATTTTTCGTTTTCTTATGAGCGCGGATTCGAAGGTCCAAATTGCATCAACCACCCCTTGATTAAAAGCTTTATATTTGCTTTTAAATTTGCTATGCTATACAGGAGGCCTTATACAGGAGGCATATGCTATTTTTCAATTTTCAAATATGACATCATCAATGACGCACTCAAAGTAATTGTAGTAAAAACCTCAAACGCCTACGCAATTTCGGCAATATATCGTCGAAAAAACGTTCGGAATTTCACGATTTTTACCTAAAGCCCACGCAATTTCAGGTTTTTATTACAAATTTCATTCACGGCAAAACTTTATTATTGTATCGCCGAAAGTGCCATTATTGCCGAAAAGGCCCAATATCGTCAAATTGTTTTGGGAAAAAACATTCGGCAATATTCTGCCCCTATATTTTATAAACTGTGTCCACTGAAAGTGGTTCGTTTAACGTTAGTTAATAACTAAAACACAATTGTACTTAAAAATCATTTGCTTTTTATTCACCCCGTTACTTTGGTTCCAATCCAGCAAAGCAGAGATAACCCAAGAAAAATAAAACGAATTTGAAAGCATGAAACATTTCTCGATTTTTGAATGACGATGGTCTCTTATTTATGTGATCGGTGATTTTGTATTATTTTAGCAAACAACCGTGAGAAAAAATAAATATCATCTCGAAAGATTCAAATTTATAAAAAAAAGTTGTACATAAAAACCTACGATAAAAATGTCGTCATAAATAACGAAACAAATATTTTAGTCGCTTAGAAGTTTTCGGCTCCACCAACTTTTACAGTTCGTCAATGTTTGTCCGAAAATACTAGTATGTATTTTGATACAAAATAATTTTGGAAGGATTTGAATTAATTTAAAAGAACAAAAGCATAAATTTCATTGATTTCTACTGAGGCTGTCCGAGGTCGTGCAAATTTCAATTCACCAACAATTTAAGATCATACGTTTTACGTGTAATTTTGAATACGCTGACCATGAATATAATTTTTGTCGTAATTTAGCTGAATTCTGATGGATTGAAATTTCAACCAATAAGAATCAAGAATTTTAGTTAATTTAAAGAATCAGTTTTAGGGTCAAATGAATTGGTCATCTTGAAAATCAACATACATGAATATCCTTTATTCACACTTTTGTTAATATCCCGGCCCTGATTAGGAAACGTAGTGTGTTTTTAAGTAGGAGGGCCGGAATATTTACAAAAGTGTAAATAGGGGATATAGATTTACATATTTTTGAATTTCTTCAGAAAAACTTCATCAGAATATGGTCTCAGAATCACAATTTAACCCTTTTCATATTAAGACCAATCTAGATATCAAATAATGTGCAGGTAAATTTTTCAGATTTTACAACTATTGTATCCAAGTCTATTAAAATTAACACATAATATATTGTTTTATTTGGTAATGTAAAGGGCTGCACAGGAACTATTAGGTTTTGACTGAAGTTTTTCTCATGAAATATTCTATAATTTTTCGTTATTTGCTTCCATCAAATAATCTGGAATTCCATATCCAAATAACTCAAAATCAAGTCTAATCGTGGGTGGAAAACGATAAAGGTTCCTTCTTGATCCGAAAAAAATGTTTTTAAGACATACTAAGGAAAAAAATTTGAAAATGGGCCTTTCTGTCCTCAATGTTACCAAAGTGCGAAATTTTCAGATCATTCCTTACTTTTTAAATTTCAATTTTGAAAAGTTATATTTCCTTGTATTTTTCAAAAAATTAAATTTGTGTGAAATTTCAGTAAAATTAATTTTTAAGAAAATGAATTAATGTTCAAATAAATTAATTATAGTTTAATCATTATATCATCTTCTCAATAATTGAAAGATATGAATTAATTTAAACTCAATTTTCTTTTTTTTTCTTTGCCTCAAAATGATCTTTTAAGTCAATGGTCAAAGTTTTAATAAATAAGAAGCGAACAAGTTGGAGATAATAATTATAAATTTTATCTGTTAAAATATTGTTTCAAAAACGTTAATTTCCACCCTATTCTATATGTATCATAAAGTTTTATTAAAGTTTCTCGACTAAGGCCAGAATAATATTTTCTTATCGTATCCGTGGCGGTGGCCTTCTTAAAATAAGGATAGCTGACCAAACTGCCGACTCCAGCTTCTTTCAGTAACCAAGTCGCATCTTCATAAATAGATTCTACTTTTCCAATAAAATCCCAATCAATGGCACAAAAATGGCAGATATCATAAAATCTAGTTTAAGGTATTCAAACTTTCCATGAAAACTTTAATAATATTGCATGCTGCCTTTTTTTCTCCAATCACTGTCGATTAATTTTGCGGAAAAAAGCGGCACTATTTCAAAAAAATTATTAGCTGATTGGTCTGCCTAAAAGCTTAATCGCAGCACCATTGGTTGACTGGCTCGAGCGACTGATATTGAATTAGCGGATCGTAGCACGCATTAATACTCACGTGACTATAGGTCTTTTTAAAGGTCTAACATCCATGTGGTCTCACTGAAACAATAACTGCGTATAATTTTTGACTATTTTTTATTTCAATCATATAGTAAACCGCCTCGAATTATTCTGACTTTTTGAATAACAAAATTACAATTTGAAAATATTTAACTCTGGTTTCAGCGGTTTAGAAAATAATATCAGACGCGAAACAATATATTTATAAAAACATGTTGTTTCATGTCATATTTTTTAATGTCTGATGTCTTGCCCATATATTCAGAAAGCATGAGCTAACAATGATTTAACATGTTTTGGATAAACACTGTATAAAAAGTTTGAGTTTAGATTCAATTTTAGGTTTTTCAGTTTGAAAATAAGGTTTGTATTATGGTTATCATTTTAAATTTAGCGTAGATTTTTTCAAATCTTGGATCCAAACAAAAATTTCGATAAATGTATTTTAAAGTTTTTTGTACGACCGGTACGATGACGTGATACTGGTTGAAAAACCCGGTTTTCGATAAAAATTGCATCATTTTCATTAAGCAATTTTATAAATTCTCGGTGATTCTACTGTAGTGATAATATCGACCGTTCGTACAGGAAAATCGCCAAAAGTGAACTAATTTTAGGTTCAGTTTAGGGTGTTACAGCAAATAAGTCATTTGAGTTTTGAACTTGTAGACTTCAAGTTTTAGTCATTCTATTTTGATATTAATCAAAATTTGAATGATCGGTCTGAAGCTCGGACCAATGATTATGCGAGCTCAGACTTATCAACAAAACAGTCGGGGTTATGAAACTTCCCAAATAAAACCTTGACATTCAATTTTCAACCGGGAAAGAGTCAGAGAGAATTTAGAAAATATTTATTTGTCTCAAAGGAGAGAAGAACTGAAGAGAAAAGAAAATGGTAAGTAGTTGGAACTCGGAAGATGAATACAAGATGCAAACATACACGAGACAAGGAGTCAAATTCACAGTAAGAATGCCAGACAGCCTACAAGATCAAGACAATCAGGTCGAGGAATATAAGGCTCCAAAATTTAAAGACCCAACAGCAGTTTAAAGGGAGTGGTCAAAAGTTATTCGCAACTGTTATAGCGAAAAGCACGTGCCAAGCGCAGCTTTTTATGGCCCTTACTCGACGCGCCTCGACAACTCCTTAAAAAATGGACTTTCTGCAAACTACGGTTGTTACAACCTTAAAGAACAGATCTGATTGCTACTGTGTCTTCTAGACAAGGAATGCTTGAAACTTTTTCTGAAAAAACCAGTTGTGCAAGCAGTGTCCGTATTACTTATTAGATACAAAGATCAAAGCCCCGGTGCCGATAGTGATGCTTTATTAGATACCGTGAGCGATATCTCAAATCCATCGACATTCTACTAATCATTCTATGATAGAAGAATGATGTTTCTGACCGAAACCGGACCTAAGAACGTACGAGGAAATGAAATAATTAACAAAATTTGGAAATCCTTAGGTGATTACATGGCATAGGCTACAATTAGCGAGTTGATCATACTACTGGAGTATAGTCATACCTTATTTACAACAAATTATGACCACACGCTGTTTTTGCAGTGTACGAAGCCGCAGCGTCGTACAACATTCAAAAAAGAATTTTCAAGGAAAGCGAAATAATTTGCCAGTTCAAGCACATTACAACCAACTGGAGCCGTAAAGTTGTCCACGGAACAATAAAATTAAAAGAAAACATGCTTATTTTGAATTCTCGTCTTAAAGATATTAATGAACTGGCTACATTTTTCAGTTTCTCAACATAAAAACGGGAGGACGGATATACTGTGTTTTATAAAACTTTGGCCTTATCGTTTAAATAGGGGGTTGACTATCAGACGCAAAACAATATGTTTATCAAAACATGTTGTTTCATGTCATATTTATAAATGTCTGATGTCTTGCCAATATATATTCTGAAAACATGATTTAATAAATCATGTTTTCAGGCACTTTAAAGACTGACCTTTTAGCTGCACAATAAACTCTTACTCATTATACAGTGTTAGAGAACCTTTACATGCAACAATGACAATAAGAAAAAATAAACTTAAATAGCAATTTTTTTGCGAATAATTATATAAACTGATGACTGAATTCGGTTTGCGTTATACTGTATTCGAATTTAACTTCAAATAAAGCTATCAATTTTCGATGAAGCTTTTTAAGCAAAAGTATGCGGGCGTTGTAATTTGTATCAATTCTCTCACTGGGACAACTTTTTGAGTCTGTATTTGTGCCAGCAAAAACTGTACTTGAATACTAGAGTCACTTGACTCAAATTTTGAAAAAAAAATTATATTATGCGACATAATCTACTAACCTGAAACGCTTCCAAATAATAAAATATCATCGGAACTGCTATAGGCTATTTATCCTATGCGGCATAAGTTACTCCCCTAAAAGGCTCTAAAATTAATAAATATCCTGTAGAAACTTATTCGAAACTATTTAATTTGAATATTAATATCCATGACAATAGATGTAATTAATATCATAAAAATCATCTTGCTCAAATAGTTTGTCTCAAACAAATATAATATATGTTTTATCGTATTTAATTAAATCCTTATCATCTATAATAAATATGTGTTTATAGATGTTGATATCCCAAATAAATACTTTGCTATAGCCTTAGGCGATTAGCCTATTATTATATATGATAAGGATATAATTAAATACGATAAAACATTAATTATATTTGTTTGAGACAAACCCTTTGAGTAAAATAATTTTTTATTATATTAATTAAATGTAATTTTATGGATATTAATATCCAAATTAAATAGTTTCGAATAGGTTTCTATAGGATATTTAACTATTTTAGAGGATTTAATTTTTGTAGGATATTTAATCATTTGAAAGCCTTTCAAGGTAGTAAATTATGTCGCATAGGATAAATTCTTTCCAGAGTTTGACATAACATCACTGAAAAAGCTTTTAAACAATTAAATATCATATATAGTCTATATTATATAGAAACCTATTCAGAACTATTTAATTCTGAATTCTCCTAATACGTTATAAATAATGACATAAATAAGTATATCTCACAAATTTTAACGTAGTTCTTTATCAGAGTTCTTTATAATTAATTTTCGAATTAAATACTGGGGAGTATTGTAAGGTATTGAATTGTTTGAAAGCCTTTCTAGTAATATTATGTATAAATTTGGAATACAGATATGATATAAGTTATGCGCTTAATTGTCTGAGGTTTTCAAAAAACAACGGAATATAAGTTCCGGAAAAAACATATTTGTCTATAAATTCTACACATAGAGAATTGACAAAATAGTTTTTTGAATCAGTTTTTGAGTTAACCATGTTTCTCTGTTCTCGAAGATTTTTTACAATGCAGTTGATGTGAAATGACTTAAAAAAGGTGTTCGCTATAAAAACATGTCAACTTCATCATACTTTACCGAACAATGAATGCGTTTGATTATCATTTGCCTAGTTTAGGCGCCTTTTTTCAATGACCAAAATTATTCATTCCATATAAATATTTTATCAAAAAAAAATTATGAATGACAGAGTTCCTTGAATTAAGACCAAAGTCTGAAAAATGAATTTTAAATCACATCAGAAATACTTTAAATCAAGCCGACGCTCATTGGTGGAAACTTTTAAGCTCAAAATGAGTGATTGTTCAATAAAAATTATACCATCTAATTTAAACTGCACGGTTAATGAAGCTCGGACGGCTTAAGTCTGTAATAATTTATAAGTTCAAATACCAAATCTTGTCCAATGCCGAACTCTAACTCCATAGTGTCCTCCAGCAGCTGCTTCAGGGCCTCTTGCAATAAGGTACTGAACAAATGCGTGGAAAGATTCGATATCATACGATTCAAATTCGTCTGTCATGTTTCGGTCTTGAAGCATATGATGAACTTTTTCGCCCGCAACTCCACGGAATTCTTCATATGCTTTGTCTTTATAAGCTGATAAAAGTCGTTCGATAGGATCTCTGACCACTAAAATTTATTTTAACAAAAAAGATACATGTATCTTTTCCCAAATAAAGTGGCTCTCAGTAGTGATAAGGGTGTCCACACCGTTCAACATACGATTCGGCTTTTGAAAACGACTTATCTAATTAAGGGGATTGTGGGTGCAGTAGTTATTTTCAACCACGGTCTCAAATTCTGTATTGTTTTTTTTATCCGACCATCCAGCACATGAGAAATTGATTGCAAGCAAAAAAAAGTTTTTTCCTATCGAATAACTAATTCGAGAACATCGGATTCGCATGCAAAAATAATTTATTTATTTACAATTCCACACATTGGATAGTCTCAAATTATTAAAAATGATAATCACAGCAAAAAATTCACTAAATGAGAGTATTTCAATATTATAATTGTTACAATTTTTGACCCTTTTTTAATATTTCAATTCTTAGCCTAATCAATGTAATAATGGCGCGCATTAAATTAGCATAAAATAGTGATTGCGAGAAATATGAAAACAATTATTAAAATTTTTTTAGTCAAAAAGTTTGATAAGATAATCGAGAACGATTTATGAAAAATAAAAAAGGAATCGCATGTACCGTTCGTGAGTTATATTTTTTTTGTAAAACAATTTACATTTTGCCTATATTAAACTATAGCAAGAAATTTTCAAAAATAACTTTCGGCGAATTAAGATGATTTTATAAAATGTTTTTAGTTGCGATTGTAGAGAATTTTTTTCCGACCAATAATATCCATTATGTGATTTTGATAGCGGATATGACGGTATACTTCAATGAAAAAAAATACCAGTAATTAGATTTCATGCATTTAAAGGTTGATGTGATAACATTCTCAAAATGAATCAATTTTTGACTTCTCAAGGTTCGGACTACAATATACAATTGGAAAAATAATCGTTCACTCAATTCTTACAAAAGATAATTGAGTTTATAAAACGGCTTATTTCCCCCCAGCACATTGCTGGAAGCACCCACAATCCCCTTAAGTCCTTAGATAGCGCCAAATGACTACACATATTTAGAAAAAATATGCCAAAATATAATTGGCACTAATCAAACCATGTTTTTTTTATAAAAAAAATTATTCTGGATTTATAATAAGTTTTGAAATTAAAAGCTTGAAAATGGTTCATTTCGGTCGAATATTAATTCAATTTTTCTCTTAATATATGTGTTGTTAATTAGAAGCGTCGTTTTCAGAAATCGACATGTCATAAAGATTTCGAAACGTTATAATTTTGTTACCAGCATAATTTTCTCGAATTCAATAGGCATAAACCATTTCAAAATGATATCCTATTCCGAGTACAGTAGATCAAAAATGCCTAGGTAAAAATACAAACCAATTACAAGGTAAAAATTACAAGGTAAAAATACAAACCAAATACAAACGAGAGTGAGACGGGCCGACCAACCAATCAAATCCCTGAATTGAACACACAATTGGTTTGTATTTTTACCTAGGCAATTTTGATCTACAGTACTCGGAATAGGATATGATCACCACGAAAGGCACCAACAAAATCAGTTTATTTTATATCTTTTTGATTGAAGCAAAAAACTTTAAAAAAAAATTTGTTGGTAATTTTCAAATATGAATTTACTTCAGTTTTCTGATTTTTTAGTCCTCTTTCCGTAAGTATTAAATTATAACTGGTGCAAATTTTGCTCATTTATAAATATATAAAGTGCACTGCTAGCTGATAAATTCTGATAAAATATTCTGGTAAACCGTTGGAAATATATTATGAACTGTTAATGATTAATCATTTTTTTTTATTTCTCAATTTTGTGCGTTGGGACGATTAAAAATACATTTAATTTTTAATATTATTTTTCAATTCAAAAAAATTTTCTTCAAAGTTTCGGTTTATTTAATTTTCAATGTGATATAAAATTGAAATACAAATGCAAAGAAAACAGTTTCAAAGCAATTAAACGAATCGAACCTCTCTGACAGCTAAATTCCAATCGTAAAATCATATAAATACGTCTCAAACAACCCCAATATAAAATTATATTGGCAATATAGTTAATGGCGTGGGAACTTTTCAGATCCAAAATAAGGTATTTATAATTCAAACGTTTTTTATCAAAATTTTAAATCACATATCTTTGTTCAGAGCATATAAAATCTGCTACATTTATAAAATAAAAATTTAGATTTTTAAAATTTGTGAAAAAAATTTTCAGTCATTTCAGAAAAAAATTTTCTTGTACCTGTAAATTTATAGTATGTTTTCAACATTTCTATCCTTTCTTCATACGGATAGTCTCCAATTTTCTTCAAATTATAATGTTCGAATTTTCTGGGTTTTCGAATGGCCAAAACATTTTTAACATCTTCATATCTAGGATCGGACAATTTTATCAAAACTCTTTTCCAATTTGAACTTCCTACTTTTGGAAGTTCGCAATAAAGGATTTTATGGATCGGATCGACGATCATTGGGAAATCAGCATCGTTATGCTCCGAAGGATTTTTAGCCCATTCTTCAATCATCGTATCATTTGGCATATATTTACAATATTCTTAAACTTGAGATAGAAATTTGATTTTGAAAAACTTACAGGGTGTAAGGTTTTTCCCTTCTTTTTCAAAATTGGATAAATTTGAATTCCACCGTTTTGATTGGTTGAATCTGAGAAAGACGTAGGTTTTTGCCAAAATTAATCGTTCTCATGAGCAGATAGCAATTTATCCTATTTTGAAAAAGAAGGTAAAAATNTTACACCCTGTATTAAAATCAATTTATAAAATGTTGTCTTTGAAAATATTAACAACATAGAAAAAAGTTGGATCATAAAAAATTACACTCAACCTACATATGAATGCTCGAATAATCGAACAGGCTATATTATAGTGGATTCCAGGTCTGATCATCACTCGTTTATAGCTGCTCTAATAGAAAGTTTGTTCAAAAATATTGTCTTCCTCAAGTCCACATTTTATATTAATTAACCTTTTTGGCGCAAAACTAAAAACTTTTTAAATCGCGAGTATAAGCATAATGAAATTTTCACTCTGAGGTCACTGAAATCAATCAATTATTTACCTAATATAATTTTGTTCGATCAAAGACTTTAATTGCTATTTGGACAAATTTTAAAGTATCAATAGTTCTTATTCTACAAAAAAACAGCAGGTCAAAAGTGATCAACTTTAAGTTGAAAATTAATTTAAGAATAAATTCGCCTCGTGAAAAGTTTGTATAAATAAATTTACTGAAAAAATTATCCTTATAAATTATTGTGTATATTTTATATATCTTTGGAGAATTTTTGATTAATTTACCCTGCGTAACTTACGGACTGCGTCTCATTCCTCTGATCAGTATACCGATCGTACGTCAGGATACCGGTAGTACGAAAAATCAGCATAAAAAACCGCTGATCAATTTTTATTTTCAAATTTCTTCCTCTTAACTTTAACTCGTTTTGTTCTTTCTGAATAAATTTCTGATCTTACTTCATCTCTTAAAAGCTCCATAGGCCCAGTTAAAACTTCTGGTTCTCTGAGATCTTGAGGGACATCAGGCGTTGAAGATCTTTTTGTTACACCAAACACAGATAAAGTCTTTTTATGTGATGTGACGGCTATTGTCACTGAGATTGC
Organism: Oikopleura vanhoeffeni; assembly: GCA_004367855.1. Taxonomy (NCBI): domain Eukaryota; kingdom Metazoa; phylum Chordata; class Appendicularia; order Copelata; family Oikopleuridae; genus Oikopleura; species Oikopleura vanhoeffeni. Next base: position 275,902 of record SCLH01001433.1, read on the forward strand.
CGTTATAACCAGTATAGCTTTAAAGGGTGAAAATGGTTTAATTTTAGAACATAGTTCATAAATTCGATATGCTTTCTATCGAATTGTAACTTGTATTATAATTGACTTTTATTCAATGAATATTTTGTTAAATTTAGTAGAAATATTGAAAAATAGTGTCATCTAATAAAACTTATTTGAAAGTTTTTGATCTCTTCACAATAAAAAGTGAACTTTTTAATCTTAAATAATTCGTTAAGGGGGTTGTCCATGCTGGGAAGGCTTTTTTGAAGGCTCATAACTTTTAATTCTTTTATTACAATCTTATAAAAATCTCAGGAATAGTAGTTCGTAATCTCCGGAACACATTTTACTTCTGAATTTTTCATAGCATGTTCGATCAACCGGTAAATTGAGTTAACCGCGAGCAAAATTTTTTTTTGAAAGTCCTATTTCTTTTTCGTCTTATCTCAAAACAACTTCATTTTCGGAATGTAACAAGCCCAAGGAGTGGTGAGCAAGATGTTGCAAGCATTTTTTGAATTTCGCTGTAAATCGACAAAAAAGTGCGCGAAATCGAAAATTTTGAATATAAAAGTGAGAATTAGACAATTTAAATGCCACCAAAAGATTTCTTGGGTAAGTTGGCTGAAACCAATATTAGCAACTATGGTCTGATTTTGAACAGAAACGGTACTAGAGATCAAAAAATAATTTTGATGAATTTTTTCGGAACTTTTGGAAAATTACACAAAAATATAAAATTCTAGTATTGTCTCTGTTAGTGTTTGACTTGAAACTTGTTAAAAAAACTAACATCTTTGATAATGATAATAAATCGAAACGTTAGATAACTATGCTTTTTAATAAATTGATGAAAAAGTTTATTTTTTCTCTAGAATCCACTGTGTTCAAAATCAGACCATAGTTGCTAATATCGTTTCCAGTAAACCGTACCTAAGGAATCTTTTGGTGGGATTTAAATTGTCTAATTTCTCACTTTCATATTCAAAATTTCGATTTCGCGCACTTTTTTGTCGATTTACAGCGAAATTCAAAAATGCTTGCAATATCTTGCTAGTCACCCCTTGGGCTTGTTACATTCGAGAAATGACGAATAGCTGGAAAAAGAAATGGGACTTTCAAACAAAAAATCTGCTCGCGGTTAACTCAAAATTTACCGGTTGGTCGAACATTGCTATGAAAAAAATTAGAAGCAAAATGTTTTCAGAGATTCCGAACTACTATTCCTGAGATTTTTATAAGATTTGTTATGAAGGAATAAAAAGTATGAGCCTTCGAAAAAGCCTTTCCAGCATGGACAACCCCCTTTAGCATGAGCCTTTTTCGAATAAAAATTTAAATATTTTCAGAAAAAGTGAATAAATGACACTGTAAGATGATCAAAACCAGGAAAAAAACAATTTTTTAATACATAATGTATAACAATATTATAATGTTTTCGAATTTAAAATTTTTCTCTAAAATACTATAAGAATTTTATTTATTATTTTTCTTATTTTCACCCTTATCTATACCTATCCAAGGGCTAGTTTTATTAATGACTATTTTCATTGCTCTTTATCGAAATTTTTTTATTTTTATAGTTATTTATTATAGGGAATAAATTTTCATGAAAGTGATGCCGTTTAGCCGACTAGATTCTTAGCCTCGGGGAAGAGTACCGATATTATTGGCAATGTACTACTCACAAATTTCAAAGAAGAACTTCGTTTGAAGAATGATCCTCGATGTTTTTTAAGTCGAATTTCACACTTGACTTGTTAACTCTCAGAGGTCCGATTAGCGAATAGCCACTTTGAACTCGTTTTTATACGTTCTAACGAGATTCTATAGGCAAGAAAGACTTTTTGAAGAGCCCATAAGTTATGAGTCATAACCTTTTATTTCTACATGAAAATATTATAAACATTTCAATAAACGCTAGTTTATAATGTCAAGAAGTTTATTTTTGTAAATTTTCACGATCGCATACTGAACTGACCAGTTAATGACCTAAAATCATATGCCCTGAATCTCGAAATGGACATATTCCCGGGCTACGTGTTATTTCTTAAGGGGGTAGCAGCGATGTGGCAGACTGGCGTCAATTTAACTTACGAAAATAATTAGTTGGTTTATTTTTTTCCTTATTAATCGTTAGCTGAACCACAATAAATGTGTATCAGCTCATTAAAAATCATTTTTTATCTATTTAAGGAACGATTTGAGTTCAAACTTTTATTTTATAATTCGTAAATTTTTTCGAAAAAATTCAAAGCATTATGAAAATTTTAAGCATTTTTCGTCCAAAATTTTTTCTGATTAATTTTATGAAATCTGTGATAAAAACAAAAAAAATAGCCACCTTTAACTTTTTTCATGCATGTCTACATATTTTCTGACTGCTGTTTTGAAAAAATCATGAAATGTTTTTTTGTCATTTGTTTGTCGCTCTTTTAGAAAATATTATGAAAATTTCCGGAAATCAAGTCTAAAAATTTTTAATTAGTAGTTTTTTGAAATCTCTGTAAAAAATCAGGCCGAATCACCTTGTAAATTTTCTGGTATCTATTTGGTTTTCCGTATTTCAACCGATGCAAGGGTCAAAGTGAATATCGTTTCTGAACTTCTGATGAAATTTACAACACTTGCTAAGGAACCGGTTTGTGCCATTTGCACGCAATTTATATAAAATTTTATTTTCCTCAAAAAATCTCAATTAAATTTCGGGTGTTATAGGCTACTTTTATTTTGAAAGTCAGGAACATTTTTGATATTTAATCGCAATTGAAGTCAATTTTTTTTCTAAAAAGCTGTTTTTATCCATTTTCATGGAGAAAAAACTTCCATATTGAGGAAATTCATGTGGATAATTATTCTCCCACTAATAGTCAATAACACCGACAATGTCTGAAGTTTATAAATATTGCTTCAAAAAATTCTCACATCGGGTCAAGTTGGAAATGGAGGTCTAATAAAAGTGGTTTTTGATATTTTTACAGATACTTAAGTATGTAAAAAATTTTAAAATATAAACGTTTGCAGTATGGACACTTTCCTTTTAGATAAAAAATAATATAAAAATTTTTCACATTTTTTTTCTTTCAAAAATCGCTCCGAAAAAAATGTACCAAATCGCACATCGCTGCTACCCCCTTAAGGACGTTTACGACAATCAACAACAAAATCTGAATTTACAGTATGTAAAATTTTCATCCTCTTTTTCCAATTTGAATTAATCTGAATTCCACCTTTTTGATTGGTTTAATCAGGAAAAGACGTAGGTATTTGCCAAAATTGATAGTGCTCATCGGCGGATAGCAAGTTATTCAAATTGAAAAAAAGGAAGCAGAAATGTTACATACTGCACATTTGTTATATTCATAGAAACTTATTTGATTGTGATCACACAATTTGTGGTAGTATCTCTCAATTTCTTCAAGTAAAATTGAAAGCTTGAGCATAATGGATGATGTTTGCCGTTTCACTGAGATATCGATTTTTATTACATACCCATCTTGAATCAATTTTCATAATTCCTAACGTGGGCGAAGCCCACATAGAACACACTTAGGGGGGTTTGGGGGTTTCCCCCCCCATATAATCGTGCCTAAACAACCATACATTTTTTCATTTATTACTATTGGAGACAAAAGCTGAATAATAAAACTAGATATTATTGATAAAATTTACCAAAGCGGAATCGAAGTTTGAACAAAATTGTTTGATAATAATTCAATAACTTTTAAACAATTCGAAATTATGAAATTGATTCAAGATGGGTATGTAATAAAAATCGATATCTCAGTGAAACGGCAAACATCATCCATTATGCTCAAGCTTTCAATTTTACTTGAAGAAATGAGAGATACTACCACAATTGTGTGATCACAATCAAATAAGTTTCTCATGAATATAACAAATGTGCAAGTATGTAACATTTCTGCCTCCTTTTTTTTCAATTTGAATAACTTGCTATCCGCCGATGAGCACTATCATTTTGGCAAATACCTACGTCTTTCCTGATTAAACCAATCAAAAAGGTGGAATTCAGATTAATTCAAATTGGGAAAAAGAGGATGAAAATTTTACATACTGTAAATCAGATTTTGTTGTTGATTGTCGTAAACGTCCTTAAGGGGTAGCAGCGATGTGGCAGATTGGTACATTTTTTCGGAGCGATTTTGAAAGAAAAAAAATGTGAAAAATTTTTATATTATTTTTTATCTAAAAGGAAAGTGTCCATACTGCAAACGTTTATATTTTAAAATTTTTTACATACTTAAGTATCTGTAAAAATATCAAAAACCACTTTTATTAGACTCCATTTCCAACTTGACCCGATGTGAGATTTATTTGGAAGCAATATTTATAAACTTCAGACATTGTCGGTGTTATGCACTATTAGTGGAGAATAATTATCCACATGAATTTCCTCAATATGGAAGTTTTTTCTCCATGAAAATGGATAAAAACAGCTTTTTAGGAAAAAAAATTGACCTTCAATTGCGATTAAATATCGAAAAATGTTCCTGACTTTCAAAATAAAAGTAGCCTATAACACCCGAAAATTTAATTGAGATTTTTTGAGGAAAATAAAATTTTTATAAATTGCGTGTAAATGGACAAACCGGTTCCTTAGCAAGTGTTGTAAATTTCATCAGAAGTTCAGAAACGATATTCACTTTGACCCTTGCATCGGTTGAAATACGGAAAACAAATAGATACCAGAAAATTTTACAAGGTGATTCGGCCTGATTTTTTACAGAGATTTCAAAAAACTACTAATTAAAATTTTTAGACTTGATTTCCGGAAAATTTTCATAATATTTTCTAAAGAGCGACAAACAAAATGACAAAAAAACATTTCATGATTTTTTCAAAACAGCAGTCAGAAAATATGTAGACATGCATGAAAAAAGTTAAAGGTGGCTATTTTTTGTGTTTTTATTACAGATTTCATAAAATTAATCAGAAAAAATTTTGGACGAAAAATGCTTAAAATTTTATAATGCTTTGATTTTTCGAAAAATTTTACGAATTATAAAATAAAAGTTTGAACTCAAATCGTTCCTTAAATAGATAAAAAATGATTTTTAATGAGCTGATACACATTTATTGTGGTTCAGCTAACGATAATAAGGAAAAAAATAAACCAACTAATTATTTTTCGTAAGTTAAATTGACGCCAGTCTGCAACTCGCTGCTACCCCCTTAAGAAATAACACGTAGCCCGGGAATATGTCATTTCGAGATTCAGGGCATATGATTTTTAGGTCATTAACTGGTCAGTTCAGTATGCGATCGTGAAAATTTAACAAAAATAAACTTCTTGACATTATAAACTAGCGTTTATTGAAATGTTTATAATATTTTCATGTAGAAATAAAAGGTTATGACTCATAACTTATGGGCTCTTCAAAAAGTCTTTCTTGCCTATAGAATCTCTTAGAACGTATAAAAAACGAGTTCAAAGTGGCTATTCGCTAATCGGACCTCTGAGAGTTAACAAGTCAAGTGTGAAATTCGACTTAAAAAACATCGAGGATCATTCTTCAAACGAAGTTTTCTTTGAAATTTGTGAAGTAGTACATTGCCAATAATATCGGTACTCTTCCCCGAGGCTAAGAATCTAGTCGGCTAAACGGCATCACTTTCATGAAATATTTATTCCATAATAAATAACTATAAAATAAAAAAAATTTCGATTAAAGAGCAATGAAAATATCATTAATAAAACTAGCCCTTGGATAGGTATAGATAAGGGTGAAAATAAGAAAATAATAAATAAATTCTTATAGTATTTTAGAGAAAATTTTAAATTCGAAACATTATAATATGGTTATACATTATGTATTAAAAAATTGTTTTTTTTCCTGGTTTTGATCATCTTACAGTGTCATTTATTCACTTTTTCTGAAATATTTAAATTTTTATTCGAAAAAGGCTCATGCTAAAGGGGTTGTCCATGCTGGAAAGGCTTTTTCGAAGGCTCATAACTTTTTATTCCTTCATAACAATCTTATAAAAAATCTCAGGAATAGTAGTTCGTAATCTCTGAAACACATTTTGCTTCTAATTTTTTTCATAGCATGTTCGACCAACCGGTAAATTGAGTTAACCGCGAGCAGATTTTTTGTTTGAAAGTCCCTATTCTTTTTTCGCCATTATTCGTCATTTCGAATGTGAACAAGCCCAAAGGGGTGACAGCAAGATATTGCAAGCATTTTTGAATTTCGCTGTAAATCGACAAAAAAGTGCGCGAAATCGAAATTTTGAATATGAAAGTGAGAATTAGACAATTTAAATCCCACCAAAAGATTCCTTAGGTACGGTTTACTGAAACGATATAGCAACTATGGTCTGATTTTTGAACACAGTGGATTCTAGAGAAAAAATAAACTTTTTCATCAATTTATTAAAAAGCCAGTAGTATTACATAATTATCTAACGTTTCGATTTATATCATTATCAAAGATGTTAGTTTTTTTAACAAGTTTCAAGTCAAACACTAACAGAGACAATACTAGAATTTTATATTTTTGTGTAATTTTTCCAAAAGTTCCGAAAAAATTCATCAAATTATTTTTTGATCTCTAGTACCGTTTCTGTTCAAAATCAGAACCATAGTTGCTAATATTGGTTTCAGCCAACTTACCCAAGAAATCTTTTGGTGGCATTTTAAATTGTCTAATTCTCACTTTTATATTCAAAATTTTCGATTCGCGCACTTTTTGTCGATTTACAGCGAAATTCAAAAATGCTTGCAACATCTTGCTCACCACTCCTTGGGCTTGTTACATCCGAAAATGAAGTTGTTTTGAGATAAGACGAAAAAGAAATAGGACTTTCAAAAAAAAAATTTTGCTCGCGTTAACTCAATTTACCGGTTGATCGAACATGTACTATGAAAATTCAGAAGTAAAATGTGTTCCGGAGATTACGAACTACATTCCTGAGATTTTTAAAGATTGTAATAAAAGAATTAAAAGTTATGAGCCTTCAAAAAACCTTCCAGCATGGACAACCCCCTTAACGAATTATTTAAGATTAAAAAGTTCACTTTTTATGTGAAGAGATCAAAAACTTTCAAATAAGTTTTATTAGATGACACTATTTTTCAATATTTCTACTAAATTAACAAAATATTCATTGAATAAAAGTCAATTATAATACAAGTTACAATTCGATAGAAAGCATATCGAATTTATGAACTATGTTTAAAATTAAACCATTTTCACCCTTTAAAGCTATACTGGTTATAACGGCAATCTCAGTGACAATAGCCGTCAATCACATAAAAAGACTTTATCTGTGTTTGGTGTAACAAAAAGATCTTCAACGCCTGAATGTCCCTTCAGATCTCAGAGAACCAGAAGTTTTAACTGGGCCTATGGAGCTTTTAAGAGATGAAGTAAGATCAGAAATTTATTCAGAAAGAACAAAACGAGTTAAAGTTAAGAGGAGAAATTGAAAATAAAAATTGATCAGCGGTTTTTTATGCTGATTTTTCGTACTACCGGTATCCTGACGTACGATCGGTATACTGATCAGAGGAATGAGAGCGAGTCGTAAGTTACGCATGGGTAAATTAACAAAAATTTCCAAAGATCATAAAAAATATACACAATAATTTATAAGGATAATTTTTTCAGTAAATTTTTTATACAAACTTTTCACGAGGCGAATTTATTCTTAAATTAATTTTCAAACTTAAAGTTGATCACTTTTGACCTGCTGTTTTTTTGTAGAACTAAGAACTATGATACTTTAAAATTTGTTCCAAATAGCAATTAAAGTCTTTGATCGAACAAAATAGTATTAGGTAAATAATTGATTGATTTCAGTGACCTCAGAGTGAAATGCTATACTCGCGATTTAAAAGTTTTTAGTTTTGCGCCAAAGAGTTAATTAATATAAAATTTAATGTGGACTTGGGAAGACAATAATTTTTGAACAAACTTTCTATCAGCAGCAGCTATAAACGAGTGATGATCAGACCTGGAATCACTATAATATAGCCTGTCGATTATTCGAGCATTCATATGTAGGTTGAGTGTAATTTTTTATGATCCAACTTTTTTCTATGTTGTTAATATTTCAAAGACACCATTTTTATAAATTGATTTTAATACAGGGTGTAAGATTTTTACCTTCTTTTCAAAATAGGATAAATTGCTATCTGCTCATGAGCGATTAATTTTGGCAAAAACCTACGTCTTTCTCAGATTCACACAATCAAAACGGTGGAATCAAATTTATTCCAATTTTGAAAAAGAAGGGAAAACCTTACACCTGTAAGTTTTTCAAAATCAAATTTCTATCTCTAAGTTTAAGAATATTGTAAATATATGCCAAATGATACGATGATTGAAGAATGGGCAAAAATCCTTCGGAGCAACGATGCTGATTTCCAATGATGTCGATCGATCCATAAAATCCTTTATTGCGAACTTCCAAAAAGTAGGAGTTCAAATTGGAAAAGAGTTTTGATAAAATTGTTCCGATCCTAAGATATGAAGATGTTTAAAAATGTTTTGGCCATTCGAAAACCCAGAAATTCGAACATTATAATTTGAAGAAAATGGAGACTATCCGTATGAAGAAAGGATAGGAATGTTGAAAACATACTATAAATTTACAGGTCACAAGAAATTTTTTTCTGAAATGACTGAAAATTTTTTTCACAAATTTTAAAATCTAAATTTTTATTTTAATAAATGTAGCAGATTTTATATGCTCTGAACAAAGATATGTGATTTAAATTTTTGATAAAAACGTTTGAATTATAAATACCTTATTTTGGATCTGAAAGTTCCACGCCATTAACTATATTGCCAATATAATTTTATATTGGGGTTGTTTGAGACGTATTTATATGATTTTACGATTGGAATTTAGCTGTCAGAGAGGTTCGATTCGTTTAATTGCTTTGAAACTGTTTTCTTTGCATTTGTATTTCAATTTTATATCACATTGAAAATTAAATAAACCGAAACTTTGAAGAAAATTTTTTGAATTGAAAATAATATTAAAAATTAAATGTATTTTTAATCGTCCAACGCACAAAATTGAGAAATAAAAAAAAAATGATTAATCATTAACAGTTCATAATACATTTCCAACGGTTTACCAGAATATTTTATCAGAATTTATCAGCTAGCAGTGCACTTTATATATTTATAAATGAGCAAAATTTGCACCAGTTATAATTTAATACTTACGGAAAAGAGGACTAAAAAATCAGAAAACTGAAGTAAATTCATATTTGAAAATTACCAACAAATTTTTTTTTAAAGTTTTTGCTTCAATCAAAAAGATATAAAATAAACTGATTTTGTTGGTGCCTTTCGTGGGTGATCATATCCTATTCCGAGTACTGTTAGATCAAAATTGCCTAGGTAAAATACAAACCAATTGTGTGTTCAATTCAGGGTTTGATTGGTTGGTTGGCCCGTCTCACTCTCGTTTGTATTGGTTTGTATTTTTACCTTGTAATTTTACCTTGTAATTGGTTTGTATTTTTACCTAGGCATTTTGATCTACTGTACTCGATAGGATATCATTTTGAAATGTTTATGCCTATTGAATTCGAGAAAAATTATGCTGGTAACAAAATTATAACGTTTCGAAATCTTTATGACATGTCGATTTCTGAAAACGACGCTTCTAATTAACAACACATATATTTAAGAAAAATTGAATTAATATTCGACCGAAATGAACCATTTCAAGCTTTTAATTTCAAAACCTTATTATAAATCCAGAATAATTTTTTTATAAAAAAACATGGTTTGATTAGTGCCAATTATATTTTGGCATATTTTTTCTAAATATGTGTAGTCATTTGGAGCTATCTAAGGACTTAAGGGATTGTGGGTGCTTCCAGCAATGTGCTGGGGGAAATAAGCCGTTTTATAAACTCAATTATCTTTTGTAAGAATTGAGTGAACGATTATTTTTCCAATTGTATATTGTAGTCCGAACCTTGAGAAGTCAAAAATTGATTCATTTTGAAGAATGTTATCACATCAACCTTTAAATGCATGAAATCTAATTACTGGTATTTTTTTTCATTGAAGTATACCGTCATATCCGCGTATCAAAATCACATAATGCGATATTATTGGTCGGAAAAAATTCTCTACAATCGCAACTAAAAATATTTTATAAAATCATCTTAATTCGCCGAAAGTTATTTTTGAAAAATCCTTGCTATAGTTTAATTAGGCAAAATGTAAATCGCAATCACTATTTTATGCTAATTTAATGCGCGCCATTATAACATTGATTAGGCTAAGAATTGAAATATGTAAAAAAGGGTCAAAAATTGTAACAATTATAATATTGAAATACTCTCATTTAGTGTTTTTTGCTGTGATTATCATTTTTAATAATTTGAGACTATCCAATGTGTGGAATTGTAAATAAATAAATTATTTTTGCATGCGAATCCGATGTTCTCGAATTAGTTATTCGATAGGAAAAAACTTTTTTTTGCTTGCAATCAATTTCTCATGTGCTGGATGGTCGGATAAGAAAACCAATACAGAATTTGAGACCGTGGTTGAAAATAACTACTGCACCCACAATCCCCTTAATTAGATAAGTCGTTTTCAAAAGCCGAATCGTATGTTGAACGGTGTGGACACCCTTATCACTACTGAGAGCCACTTAATTTGGGAAAAGATACATGTATCTTTTTTGTTAAATAAATTTTTAGTGGTCAGAGATCCTATCGAACGACTTTTATCAGCTTATAAAGACAAAGCATATGAAGAATTCCGTGGAGTTGCGGGCGAAAAAGTTCATCATATGCTTCAAGACCGAAACATGACAGACGAATTTGAATCGTATGATATCGAATCTTTCCACGCATTTGTCAGTACCTTATTTGCAAGAGGCCCTGAAGCAGCTGCTGGAGGACACTATGGAGTTAGAGTTCGGCATTGGACAAGATTTGGTATTTGAACTTATAAATTATTACAGACTTAAGCCGTCCGAGCTTCATTAACCGTGCAGTTTAAATTAGATGGTATAATTTTTATTGAACAATCACTCATTTTGAGGCTTAAAAGTTTCCACCAATGAGCGTCGGCTTGATTTAAAGTATTTCTGATGTGATTTAAAATTCATTTTTCAGACTTTGGTCTTAATTCAAGGATACTCTGTCATTCATAATTTTTTTTGATAAAATATTTATATGGAATGAATAATTTTGGTCATTGAAAAAAGGCGCCTAAACTAGGCAAATGATATCAAACGCAGTTCATTGTTCGGTATATGATGAAGTTGACATGTTTTTATAGCGAACACCTTTTTTAAGTCATTTCACATCACTGCATGTAAAAAATCTTCGAGAACAGAGAAACATGGTTAACTCAAACTGATTCAAAAAACTATTTTGTCAATTCTCTATGTGTAGAATTTATAGACAAATATGTTTTTTCCGGAACTTATATTCCGTTGTTTTGAAACTCAGACAATAAGCGCATAACTTATATCATATCTGTATTCCAAATGTATACATAATATTACTAGAAAGGCTTTCAAACAATTCAATACCTTACAATACTCCCCAGTATTTAATTCGAAATTAATTATAAAGAACTCTGATAAGAACTACGTTAAAATTTGTGAGATATACTTATTTATGTCATTATTTATAACGTATTAGGAGAATTCAGAATTAAATAGTTTCTGAATAGGTTTCTATATAATATAGACTATATATGATAATTAATTGTTTAAAAGCTTTTTCAGTGATGTTATGTCAAACTCTGGAAAGATTTATCCTATGCGACATAATTACTACCTTGAAAGGCTTTCAAATATTAAATATCCTACAAAAATTAAATCCTCTAAAATAGTTTAAATATCCTATAGAAACCTATTCGAAACTATTTAATTTGGATATTAATATCCATAAAATTACATTAATTAATATAATAAAAAATTATTTTTACTCAAAGGGTTTGTCTCAAACAATATATTAATGTTTTATCGTATTTAATTATATCCTTATCATATATAATAATAGGCTAATCGCCTAAGGCTATGGCAAAGTATTTATTTGGGATATCAACATCTATAAACACATATTTATTATAGATGATAAGGATTTAATTAAATACGATAAAACATATATTATATTTGTTTGAGACAAACTATTTGAGCAAGATGATTTTATGATATATTACATCTATTGTCATGGATATTAATATTCAAATTAATAGTTTCGAATAAGTTTCTACAGGATATTTATTAATTTTAGAGCCTTTTAGGGGAGTAACTTATGCCGCATAGGAAAATAGCCTATAGCAGTTCCGATGATATTTTATTATTTGGAAGCGTTTCAGGTTAGTAGATTATGTCGCATAATATAATTTTTTTTTCAAAATTTGAGTCAAGTGACTCTAGTATTCAAGTACAGTTTTTGCTGGCACAAATACAGACTCAAAAAGTTGTCCCAGTGAGAGAATTGATACAAATTACAACGCCCGCATACTTTTGCTTAAAAAGCTTCATCGAAAATTGATAGCTTTATTTGAAGTTAAATTCGAATACAGTATAACGCAAAACCGAATTCAGTCATCAGTTTATATAATTATTCGCAAAAAAATTGCTATTTAAGTTTATTTCTTATTTGTCATTGTTGCATTGTAAAGGTTCTCTAACACTGTAAATAATGAGTAAGAGTTTATTGTGCAGCTAAAAAGTCAGTCTTTAAAGTGCCTGAAAACATGATTTATTAAATCATTGTTTTCAGAATATATATTGGCAAGACATTCAGACATTTATAAATATGACATGAAACAACATGTTTTGATAAACATATTGTTTTGCGTCTGATAGTCAACCCCCTATTTAAACGATAAGGCCAAAGTTTATAAAACACCAGTATATCGTCCTCCCGTTTTATGTTGAGAAACTGAAAAATGTAGCCAGTTCATTAATATCTTTAAGACGAGAATTCAATAAGCATGTTTTCTTTTAATTTTATTGTTCGTGGACAACTTTACGGCTCAGTTGGTTGTAATGTGCTTGAACTGGCAAATTATTTCGCTTTCCTTGAAAATTCTTTTTTGAATGTTGTACGACGCTGCGGCTTCGTACACTGCAAAAACAGCGTGTGTCATAATTTGTTGTAAATAAGGTATGACTATACTCCCAGTTAGTATGATCAACTCCGCTAATTGTAGCCTATGCATGTATCACCTAAGGATTCCAAATTTTGTTAATTATTTCATTTCCTCGTACGTTCTTAGTCCGGTTTCGGTCAGAAACATCATTCTTCTATCATAGAATGATTAGTAGAATGTCGATGGATTTGAGATATCGCTCACGGTATCTAATAAAGCATCACTATCGGCACCGGGGCTTTGATCTTTGTATCTATAAGTAATACGGACACTGCTTGCACAACTGGTTTTTTCAGAAAAAGTTTCAAGCATTCCTTGTCTAGAAGACACATAGCAATCAGATCTGTTCTTTAAGGTTGTAACAACCGTAGTTTGCAGAAAGTCCATTTTTTAAGGAGTTGTCGAGGCGGTCGAGTAAGGGCCATAAAAAGCTGCGCTTGGCACGTGCTTTTCGCTATAACAGTTGCGAATAACTTTTGACCACTCCTTTAAACCCCTGTTGGGTCTTTAAATTTTGGAGCCTTATATTTTCTCGACCTTGATTGTCTTGATCTTGTAGGCTGTCTGGCATTCTTACTGTGAATTTGACTCCTTGTCCGTGTAGTTTGCATCTTGTATTCATCTTCCGAGTTCAACTACTTACCATTTTCTTTTCTCTCAGTTCTTCTCTCCTTTTGAGACAAATAAATATTTTCTAAATTCTTCTCTGACTCTTTCCCGGTTTGAAAATTGAATGTCAAGGTTTTATTTGGAAAGTTTCATAACCCCGACTGTTTTTGTTAATAAGTGAGCTCGCATAATCATTGGTCCGAGCTTCAGACCGATCATTCAATTTATTTAATATCAAAATAGAATGACTAAACTTGAAGTCTACAAGTCAAAACTCAAATGACTTATTTGCTGTAACACCCTAAACTGAACCTAAAATTAGTTCACTTTTGGCGATTTTCCTGTACGAACGGTCGATATTATCACTACAGTAGAATCACCGAGAATTTATAAAATTGCTTAATGAAAATGATGCAATTTTTTATCGAAAACCGGGTTTTTCAACCAGTATCACGTCATCGTACCGGTCGTACAAAAACTTTAAAATACATTTATCGAAATTTTTGTTTGGATCCAAGATTTGAAAAATCTACGCTAATTTAAAAATGATAACATAATACAAACCTTATTTTCAACTGAAAAACCTAAAATTAATCTAAAAACTCAATTTTTATACAGTGTTTATCCAAAACATGTTAAATCATTGTTAGCTCATGCTTTCTGAATATATGGGCAAGACATCAGACATTAAAAAATATGACATGAAACAACATGTTTTTATAAATATATGTTTCGCGTCTGATATTATTTTCTAAACCGCTGAAACCAGAGTTAAATATTTTCAAATTGTAATTTTGTTATTCAAAAAGTCAGAATAATTCGAGGCGGTTTACTATATGATTGAAATAAAAATAGTCAAAAATTATACGCAGTTTTGTTTCAGTGAGACCACATNTCAGCTTTTGTCTCTCAAATAGTAATAAATTGAAAAAATTGTATGGTTGTTTAGGGCACGATTATATGGGGGGGAAACCCCCCAAACCCCCCTAAGTGTGTTCTATGTGGGCTTCGCCCACGTTAGGGGGAGACCCCCTAAAACCCCCCAAATTGTATGGTTGTTTAGGGCACGATTATATGGGGGGGAAACCCCCTAAGTGTGTTCTATGCACATTTGTTATATTCATTGGGTCGCATGTGTGAAAGAACGGCCTCTTTTCGATGTTTTGATGAAAGGCTTATCTGTAGAAAAGACATAAATGTCATTTTCGAAATATAATCAGCTCAATGTGTCTCACATATCACCTTGGTAGTAGTTTTTAGAATTTCGGCCTGATTAGCTGGAAATCGACAAAAAAGTGCGCGAAAATGACAATTTTGAACATAAAAGTGATACTTATAAAACAGTAATGCCACCAAAAGATTCCTTATGTAGTTTTTAACCTTAGGTATGCTTTGCTAAAAAAGATATTCGCAACTAGGGTACTTAAAGCGCCTTCTTGGATACGCAGCGGAACAAAACGATTCCAAGCAAAATTATTTTTTTGAAGTCCTTCAGCTGACCGTACGAGCGTTCAAAAAAATAATTCTATTCTGAAATTGTTGTTTTAAAAGTAAAAGCTTAGAAAAAAATTTCGTTATTTTGTCAAAAAAAATGCGTAGGCGGAAGAGTCTATACAAGTGCAAAAAGTTTCCTAGGCTTTTCGAGGTTTAATTTTTCATCTATACTGCAGGCTTCCAAAAAGGATAGGGATAAAAGAGATGAACCAAAGGGTATAGATGGGGATAGGGATGGAAAATTCAGAGCCATAAAAGAATAGGGATAGAAAATCCCATCTTTCATTTATCCCAATTTTATCCCTTTTTATATCCCTATCCCGTTTCTATCCCTTTTTCTATCCTTATCCCTTTTTATCC
>SCLH01001433.1:301505-329172 GCA_004367855.1 Oikopleura vanhoeffeni
AAATGAAGATCGGACCGAAAATCGGTTAATTTTGCATAAAATGTAATTGTTTTGAAAAAAAAATTGCCTCATAGAGCGAAAAGCTATAAAAAATTTTGAGATGTCATTTTTCACTTTTGAAAACAAAAATATCAATTCAAACAGTAGCAGGAAGTTTCTTCTTATTTCTTCGTCTTTCTTATGGCGCGATGTCGAACGGTCCGAATTGCCATTCAACAACCCCTTGATTAAAAAAGCTTTATATTTGCTTATTAAATTGCTATGGCTATACAGGAGGCCTTATACAGAGCATATGCGATCTTTTCAATTTTCAAATATGACCATCAGTCAATGAACGCACTCAAAGTAAATGTTAGTAAAAACCTCAAACGCCTACGCAAATTTCGCAATATATCGTCGAAAAAACGTCGGAATTTCACCGATTTTTACCATAAGCCCACAGCAATTTTTCAGGTTTTATTACAAATTTCATTCACGGCCAAAACTTTATTATTGTATCGCCGAAAGTGCCATTATTGCCGAAAAGGCCCAATATTCGCTCAAAATTGTTTTGGGAAAAAACATGTCCGGCAATATTCTGCCCCATATATTTTATTAAACTGTGTCCACTGAAAGTGTTCGTTTAACCGTTAGTTAATAACTAAAACACAATTGTACTTAAAAATCATTTGCCTTTTTATTTCACCCCGTTACTTTGGTTCCAATCCAGCAAAGCAGAGTAACCCAAGAAAAAATAAAACGATTGAAAGCATGAAACATTTCTCGATTTTTGAATGGACGATGGATCTCTTATTTATGTGATCGTGATTTGTTATTATTTTAGCAAAAAACCGTGAGAAAAAAATAAATATCATCTTCGAAAGATTCAAATTTAAGTAAAAAAAAAGTTGTACATAAAAACCTACGATAAAAATGTCGTCATAAATAAACGAAACAAATTTTAGCGCCTTAGAAGTTTTCTGCTCCACCAACTTTTACAGTTCGTCAATGTTTGTCCGAAAAAATACTAGTCATGTATTTTGATACAAATTAATTTTTGGAAGGATTTGAGATTAAATTTAAAAAGACAAAAAAGCATAAAATTTTATTTATTTCTACCTGAGGCTGTCGAGGTCGTTGCAATTTCAATTTCACCAACAATTTAAGATCATACGTTTTACGTGTAATTTGAATACGCGACCATGATATAATTTTTGTCGTAATTTAGCTGAATTCTGATGGATTGAAATTTCAACCATAAGAATCAAGAATCTTTAGTTATTAAAGAATCAGTTTAGGTCAAATGAATTGGTCATCTTGAAAATCAACATAATGGAATATCCTATTATTCACACTTTGTGTTAATATCCCGCGCCCTGCCATTAGGAAACGTAGTGTGTTTTTAAGTAGGAGCCGGAAATATTTACAAAAGTGTAAATAGGGATAATAGATTTACATTTTTGAATTTCTTCAGAAAAACTTCATTCAGAATATGAGTCTCAGCAATCACATTTAACCCTTTCATATTAAGGACCAATCTAGATATCAAATAAGCTGCAGGTAAATTTTTCAGATTTACAACATATTGTATCCAAGTCTATTAAATTAAGCACAATAACTATATTGTTTATTGTTAATGTTAAAGGCTGCACAGGAAAACTATTAGGTTTGACTGAAGTTTTTACTCATGAAATATCTCTATAAATTTTTCGTTATTGGCTTCATTTCAAATAATCTGGAATTCCATTATCACAAATAACTCAAAATCAAGTCTAATCGTGGGTGCGAAAAAACGATAAAGGTCCTTCTTGATCGAAAAAATGTTTTTAAGACATAACTAAGGAAAAAAATTTGAAAATGGGCTTTCTGTCCTCAATGTTACCCAAAGTGCGAAATTTCAGATCATTCCTTACTTTAAATTTCAATTTGGAAAAGTTATATTTCCTTTTATTTTTCAAAAAATTAAATTTGTGTAAATTTCCAGTAAATTAATTTTTTAAGGAAAATGAATTTAATGTTGCAAATAAATAATTATAGTTTAATCATTATATCATCTTTCTCAATAATTGAAAGATGAATTAATTTAAATCAATTTTCTTTTTTTTCTTGTTGCCCTTCAAAATGATCTTTTAAGTCAATGGTCATAGCTTTTTAATAAAATAAGAAGCGAACAAGTTGGAGATAATAATATATAAATTTTAATCTGTTTAAAATATTGTTTTCAAAAACGTGAATATCCACCCCTATTCTCTATTATGTATCATAAAGTTTTATTAAAGTTCTTCGCTAAGGCCAGAATAAATATTTCTTATCGTATCCGTGGCGTGGCCTGCTTAAAATAGGGATAGCCTGACCAAAACTGGCGACTCCAGCTTCTTCAGTAACCAAGTCGCATCTTCATAAATAGATTCTACTTTTCCAATAAAATCCCAATCAATGGCACAAAAATGGCAGATATCATTAAAATCTAGTTTAAGGGTATTCAAACTTCCATTGAAAACTTTAATAATATTGCATGCTGCTTATTTTCTCCAATCCACTGTCGATAATTTTGCGGAAAAAAAAGCGGCACTATTTCAAAAAATTATTAGTGATTGGTCTGCCTAAAAGGCTTAATCGCAACACATTTTGGTTGACTGCTCGAGCGCTGATATTGAATTAGCGGATCGTAGCACGCATAATACTCACGTGACTTATAGGTCGTTTTTAAAGGTCTAACATCCATGTGGTCTCACTGAAACAATTAACTGCGTATAATTTGACTATTTTTATTTCAATCATATAGTAAACCGCTTCGAATTATTCTGACTTTTTGAAGAACAAATTACAATTTGAAAATATTTACTCTGGGTTTCAGCGGTTTAGAAAATAATATCAGACGCGAAAAGCAATATATTTATAAAAACATGTTGTTTCATGTATATTTTTTAATGTCTGATGTCTTTGCCCAGTATATTCAGAAAGCAGAGCTAAACAATGATTTAACATCGTTTTGGATTAAACACTGTATAAAAAATGTTTGATTAAGATTCAATGTTAGGTTTTTCAGTTTGAACAATAAGGTTTGTATTATGCGTTATCATTTTTTAAATTAGCGTAGATTTTGTCAAATCTTGGATCCAAACAAAAAATTTCGATAAATGTTATTTTAAAGTTTTTTTACGACCGGTACGATGACGTGATACTGGTTTGAAAAAACCCGTTTCGATAAAAAAATTGCATCATTTTCATTAAGCAATTTTATAAATTCTCGGTGATTCTACTGTAGTGATAAATATCGACCCGTGCGTACAGGAAAATCGCAAAAGTTGAACTAACTTTAGGTTCAGTTATAGGGTGTTACAGCAAATAAGTCATTTGAGTTTTGAACTTGTAGCACTTGCAGTTTTAGTCATTCTATGGTGATATTAATCAAAATTGAATGATGGTCTGAAGCTCGACCAATGATTATGCGAGCTCAGACTTATCAACAAAAACAGTCGGGTTATGAAACTTCCCAAATAAAACCTTGACATTCCAAGTTTTTCAAACCGGGAAAGAGTTAGAGAGAATTGAAAATATTTACTTTGTCTCAAAAAGGAGAAAGAACTGAAGAGAAAAGAAATGTTAAAGTAGTTGGAAACTCGGAAGATGAATACAAGATGCAAACATACACTAGACAAGGAGTCAAATTCACAGTAAGAATGCCAGACAGCCTACAAGATCAAAGACAATCAAAGATCGAGGAAATATAAGGCTCCAAAATTTAAAGACCCAACAGCGGTTTAAAGGGAGTGGTCAAAAGTTATTCGCAACTGTTATAGCGAAAGCACGTGCCAAGCGCAGCTTTTTATGTCCTACTCGACCGCCCTCGACAACTCCTTAAAAAATGGACTTTCTTGCAACTACGGTTGTTAAACAACCTTAAAGAACAGATCTGATTGTATGTGTCTTCTAGACAAGGAATGCTGAAACTTTTTTCTGAAAAAAACCAGTTGTGCAAGCAGTGTGCCTATTACTATTAGATACAAGATCAAGCCCCGTGCCGATAGTGATGCTGTTATTAATTACGTGAGCGATATCTCAAATCCAATCGACATTCACTATCATTCTATGTAGAAGAATGGATGTTTCGTGACCGAAACCGCGACTAAGAACGTACGAGGAAATGAAATAATTTAACAAAATTTGGAATCCTTAGGTGATTACATGCATAGGCTACAATTAGCGAGTTGATCATACTACTGGCAGTATAGTCATACCTTATTTACAAACAAATTATGACACACACGCCTGCTTTATTGCAGGCTACGAAAAAGCCGCAGCGTCGTACAACATTCAAAAAAGAAGTTTCAAGGAAAGCGAAATAATTGCCAGTTCAAGCACATTACAACCAACTGAGCCGCTAAAGTTGTCCACGAAACAATAAAATTAAAAGAAAACATTGCTGATTTTGAATTCTCGTCTTAAAGATATTAATGAACTGGCTACAATATTTTCAGTTTCTCAACATAAAACGGGGAGCGACGATATACCTGATGTTTATAAAACTTTGTCCTTATCGTTTAAATAGGGGTTGACTATCAGACGCCAAAACAATATGTTTATCAAAACATGTTGTTTCAATGTCATATTTATAAAGTCTGAATGTCTTGCCATATATATTCTGAAAAAAACCCCCAACTGAATTTACATAAATCATTTGTCAGGCCACTTTAAAGACTGACCTTTTAGCTGCCACAATAAAACTCTTACGTCATTATTTACAGTGTTAGAGAACCTTGACATGCAACCAATACAATAAAAAAAAATAAACTTAAATAGCAATTTTTTTGCGATATAATGATATAAACTGATGACTGATTCGGTTTGCGTTATACTGTATTTCGAATTTAACTTCAAATAAAGCTATCAATTTTCGGATGAAGCTTTTTAGGCAAAAGTAATTGCGGGCGGTGTAATTTGTATCAATTTGCTCTCACTGGACACTTTTTGAGTCTGTATTTGTGGCCAGCAAAAACTGTACTTGAATACTAGAGTCACTTGAGTCAAATTTTGAAAAAAAAATGTATATTATGCCGACATATCTACTAACCTGAAACTTTCCAAATAATAAAATATCATCGGAACTGCTATAGCTATTTATCCATGCGGCATAAGTTACTCCCCTAAAAAAGGCTCTAAAATTTAATAAATATCTGTAGAAACTATTCAAACTATTTAATTGAATATTAATATCCATGACAATAGATGTAATTATATCATAAAAATCATCTTGCTCAAAAGTTTGTCTCAACAAATAAATATATGTTTATCGTATTTAATTAAATCCTTATTCATCTAATAATAATATGTGTTTATAGATGTTTGATATCCCAAATAAATACTTGCTAGAAGCCTTAGGCGATATAGCCTATATTATATATGATAAGGATATAATTAAATACGAATAAAACATTAATAATTTGTTTGAGACAAACCCTTTGAGTAAAATAAATTTTTTTATTATATTAATAAATGTAATTTTTATGGAATATTAATATCCAAATTAAATATTTCCGAATAGGCTTCTATAGGATATTTAAACTATTTAGAGGATTTTCATTTTTGTAAGGATATTTAATCATTTGAAAGCCTTTCAAGGTAGTAATTAATGTCGCATAGGATAAATCTTTCCAGAGTTGACATAACATCACTGAAAAAGCTTTTAAACAATTGAAATTATCATATATAGTCTATATTATATAGAAACCTATTCAGAACTATTTAATTCTGAATTCTCCCAATACGTTATAAATAATGACATAAATTAAGTTATCTCACAAAATTTTAACGTGTTCTTTATCAGAGTTCTTTATAAATTAATTTCGAATTAAAGTACTGGGATATTGTAGGTATTGAATTGTTGAAAGCCTGGTTAGTAATATTATGTATAAATTTGGAATACAGATATGATATAAGTTATGCGCCTTAATTGTCTGAGTTTTCAAAACAACGGAATATAAGTCCGCGAAAAAACATGATTTGTCTATAAATTCTACACATGAGAATTGACAAAATAAGTTTTTTGAATCAATTTTGAGTTAACCATGTTTCTCTGTTCTCGAAGATTTTTTACAATGATTGATGTGAAATGACTTAAAAAAGCGTCGTTCGCTATAAAACATGTCAACTTCCATCATATTTTACGAACAATGAAGGCGTTTGATTATCATTTGCCTAAGTTTAGGCGCCTTTTTTCAATGACAAAATTCATTCATTCCAATAAAATATTTTATTCAAAAAAAAATTATGAATGACAGAGTAAGTTCCTTGAATTAAGACCAAAGTCTGAAAAATGAATTTTAAATCACATCAGAAATACTTTAAAATCAAGCCGACCGCTCATTGGTGGAAACTTTTAAGCTCAAAATGAGTGATTGTTCAATAAAAATTATACCATCTAATTTAAACTGCACGGTAATGAGCTCGGACGGCTTAATCTTAATAATTTATAAGTTCAAATACCAAATCTTGTCCATCCGAACTCTAACTCCATAGTGTCCTCAGCAGCTGCCTTCAGGCCTCTTGCCAATAAGGTACTGAACAAATGCGTGGAAAGATTCGATATCATACGATTCAAAATTCGTCTTGTCATGTTTCGTCTGAAGCATATGATGAACTTTTTCGCGCAACTCCACCGGAATTCTTATATGCTTGTCTTTATAAGCTGATAAAAGTCGTTCGATAGGATCTCTGACCACTAAAAATTTATTTAACAAAAAATATACATGTATCTTTTCCAAATTAAGTGGCGCTCAGGTAGTGATAAGCGTGTCCACACCGTTCAAACATTACGATTGTCGGCTTTTGAAAAACGACTTATCTAAATTAAGGGTTGTGGGTGCAGTAGTTATTTTCAACCACGTCTCAAATTCTGTATTGGTTTTCTAATCGAACCATCCAGCACATGAGAAATTGATTGCAAGCCAAAAAAAGTTTTTCCTATCGAATAACTAATTCGAGACATCGATTCGCATGCAAAAAATAATTTATTTATTTACAATTCCAACCACATGGATAGTCTGCAGATTATTAAAATGATAATCCAGCAAAAAAATTCATAAATGAGAGTAATTTCAATATTTAATTGTTACAATTTTTGACCCTTTACATATTTTCAATTCTTACCTAATCAATGTTATAATGGCGCGCATTAAGATTAGCATAAAAGTAGTGATTGCGATTTACATTTTGCCTAATTAACTATAGCAAGGATTTTTCAAAAATAACTTTCGGCGAATTAAATGATTTTATAAAATATTTTTAGTTGCGGATGGTTAGAGGAATTTTTGTCCGCCAATAATATCGGGCATATATGTGATTTGGATACGCGGAATGACGGTATACTTCAATGAAAAAAAATACCAGTAATAAGATTTCATGCATTTAAAGTTGATGTGATAACATTTCTTAAAATTGAATTCAATTTATTGACTTCTCAGGTACGGACTCAATATTACAATTGGAAAAATTAATCGTTCACTCATTCTTACAAAAGATAATTGAGTTTATAAACGCTTATTTCCCCCAGCACATTGCTGGAAGCAACCACAATCCCTTAAGTCCTTAGATAGCTCAAAGACTACAACAATTTGGGTTAGAAAAAATATGCCAAAATATAATTGGCAACTAATCAACCATGTTTTTTTATAAAAAAATATTCTGCGATTTATAATAAGGTTGAAATTAAAAGCGCTGAAATGGTTTCATTTCCGGTCGGAATATTAATTCATTTTTCTCTTAATATATGTGGTTGTTAAATTAGAAGCGTCGTTTTCAGAAATCGACATGTCATAAAGATTTCGAAAACGTTTATAATTTTGTTTACCAGCATAATTTTCTCGAATTCAATAGGCATAAACATTTCAAATGATATCCTATCGAGTACAGTAGATCAAAAAAATGCCTAGATCGTAAAAATACAAACCAAATGGACCAAGGTAAAATTACAAGGTAAAAATACCAAACCAATACAAACGAGAGTGAACGCGCCAACAACCAATCAAATCCCTGAATTGAACACACAAGGTTTGTATTGTTACCTAGGCAATTTTGATCTAAACATACTCGGAATAGGATATGATCACCACGAAAGGCCACCAACAAAATCCAATTTATTTTATATCTTTTTGATTAGCAAAAAAAACTTTAAAAAAAAAATTTGTTGGTAATTTTCAAATATGGAATTTACTTCCAGTTTTCTGATTTTTTAGTCCTCTTTTCCCGTAAGTATTAATTATAACTGTGCAAATTTTGCCATTTATAAATATATTAAAGTGCACTGCTAGCTTGATAAATTCGATAAAATATTCTGGTAAACCGTGGAAATGTATTATGAACTGTTAATGATTAATCATTTTTTTTTTATTTCTCAATTTTGTGCGTTGGACGATTAAAAAATACATTTAATTTTTTAATATCTATTTTCGATTCAAAAATTTCTTCAAAGTTTCGGTTTATTTTTAATTTCAATGTGATATAAAATTGAAATACAAATGCAAAGAAACAGTTTCAAAGCAATTAAACGATCGAACCTCTCTGACAAAGCTAAATTCCAATCGTAAAATCATATAAATTACGTCTCAAACAACCCCAATATAAAATTATTATTGCAATATTAGTTATGGCGTGGAAACTTTCAGATCCAAAATAAGTATTTATAATTCAAACGTTTTTATCAAACTAATTTAAATCACATATCTTTGTTCAGAGCATTGAATTAAAAAAATCTATAGTCATAACATATTAACTACAAATAAAAGGGTTATACCGAAAAATTTTTACCACCCACCAATTAAAGTTGTGAAATTAAAAATTTCACATAGTCATCTCTATGAAAATATTTTCTTGTACCTGTAAATTATAGTATGTTTCAACATTTCATATCCTTTCAATTCATACGGATAGTCTCCAAGTTTCTTTCAAATTATAATGTTCGAATTTTCTGGGTTTTCGAATGGCCAAAACATTTTAACATCTTCATATCTTTAGAGCGATCGGAAAATTTATCAAAACTCTTTTCCAATTTGAAACTTTCTACTTTTTGGAAGTCGCAATAAAGGATTTTATGGATCGGATCGACATCATTGGATCAGCATCGTTATGCTCCGAAGGATTTTTAGCCCCTTCAATTCATGCGTTATATTTGGCATATATTTACAATATCTTAAACTTGAGAAGGAAATTTGATTTGAAAAACTACAGGGTGTAAGGTTTTCCCTCTTTTTCAAAAATGGATAAATTTGAATTCCACCGTTTTGATTGTTGATCTGGAAAGACGTAGGTTTTGCCAAAATTAATCGTTCCTCATGCAGCAGATAGCAATTTTATCCTATTTTGAAAAGAAGGTTAAAAATCTTACACCCTGTATTAAATCAATTTATAAAATGTGTGCTTTGAAAATATTAACAACATAGAAAAAAATTGGATCATAAAAAATTACACTCCAACCTACATATGAATGCTCGAATTGAATCGAACAGCAATTATATATGGATTCCAGGTTCTGATCATCACTCGTTTATAGCTGCTCTGATAGAAAGTTTGTTCAAAAATATTGTCTTCCCTCAAGTCCTACATTAAAATTTTAGTATTAATTAACCTTCTTTGGCGCAAAACTAAAAACCTTAAATCGCGAGTATAGCATTTCACTCTGAGGTCACTGAAATCAATCAATTATTTACCTAATACTAATTTTGTTTCGATCAAAGACTTAATTGCTATTGGAATCAAATTTTAACAGTATCAATAGTTCTTAGTTTCTACAAAAAAACAGCAGGTCAAAGAGTGATCAACTAAGTTGAAAATTTTAATTTAAGAATAAATTTGCGCCTCGTGAAAAGTTTGTTAAAATATAAATTTACTGAAAAAAAATTATCCTTATAAAATTATGTGTATATTTTATGATCTTTTGAGAATTTTTGATTTTAATTTACCCATGCCGTAACTTACGACGCGCTCTCATTCTCTGATCAGTATACCGATCGTACGTCAGGATACCGGTTAGTACGAAAAATCAGCATAAAAAACCGGCTGATCAATTTTAAATTTTCAAATTTCTTCCTAAACTTAACTCGTTTTGTTCTTTCTGAATAAATTCTGATCTTACTTCATCTCTTAAAAGCTCCATAGGCCGGTTAAAACTTCTGGTTCTCTGAGATCTGAGGACATCAGGCGTTGAAGATCTTTTGTTACACCAAACACAGATTAAAGTCTTTTTTAGTTGATGTGACGGCTATTGTCACTGAGATTGCCGTTATAACCAGTTATAGCTTTAAAGGCGTGAAAAATGGTTTTAATTTTAACATAGTTCATAAATTCGATATTGCTTTCTATCGAATTGTAATTGTATTATAATTGACTTTTTATTCAATGAATATTTTGTTAAATTTAGTAGAAATATTGAAAAATAGTGTCATCTAATAAAACTTTTATTGAAGTTTTATTGATCTCTTCACAATAAAAAGTGAACTTTTTAACTTAAATAATTCGTTAAAGGGGTTGTCCATGCTTGAGAAAGGCTTTTTTGAAGGCTCTAACTTTATTCTTTTATTACAATCTTATAAAAATCTCAGGAATAGTAGTTCGTAATCTCCGGAACACATTTTACTTCTGAAATTTCATAGCATGTCGATTCAACCGCCCGTAAATTGAGTTTAACCGCGAGCAAAATTTTTTTTTGAAAGTCCTATTTCTTTTTCGTCTTATTCTCAAAACAATTTCATTTTCGGATGTAAAACAAGCCCAAGGAGTGGTGCAGGCAAGATGTTGCAAGCATTTTTTGAATTCGCTGTAAATCGACAAAAAAGTGACTCGAAATTCGAAATTGTTGGAATATAAAAGTGAGAAGAATTAGACAATTTAAAATGCCCACCAAAAGATTTCTTGGGTAAGTTGCTGAAACCAATATTAGCAACTATGGTTGATTTTGAACAGAAAACGTACGTAGAATCAAAAATAATTTTGATGAATTTTTTCGGAACTTTTGGAAAATTACACAAAAAATATAAAATTCTAGTTATATGTCTCTGTTAGTGTTTTGACTTGAAAAAACTTGTTAAAAAAACTAACATCTTGATAATGATATAAATCAAACGTTAGTTAAACTATGCTTTTTAATAAATTGATGAAAAAAGGTTTATTTTCTCTAGAATCCACTGTGTTCAAAAATCAGACCATGAGTTGCTTATATCGTTCCAGTAAACCGTACCTAGGAATCTTTTGGTGGGATTTAAATTGTCTAATTCTCACTTTCATATTCAAAATTTCGATTTCGCGCACTTTTTTGTCGATTACAGCGAAATCAAAAATGCTGCAATATCTTGCTCTCACCCCTTTGGGCGTGTTACATTCCGAAAATGACCGTTGTTTTGAAATAAGCGAAAAAAGAAATAGGGACTTTCAAACCAAAAAAATCTGCTCGCGGTTAACTCAACTTTACCGGTTGTCGAAAACATTTGCTATGAAAAAAATTAGAAGCAAATGTGTTCCAGAGCATTACCGAACTACTATTCCTGAGATTTTTATAAGATTGTTTATGAAGGAAATAAAAAGTTATGAGCCTCGAAAAAGCCTTTCCAGCATGGAACACCCCCTTTAGCATGAGCTTTTTTCGAATAAAAATTTAAATTTTCAGAAAAAAGTGAAATAAATGACTCTGCTAAGATGATTCAAAACCAGGAAAAAAAAACAATTTTTTAATACATAATGTATAACAATATTATAATGTTTCGAATTTAAAATTTTCTCATCTAAAATACTATAAGAATTTTATTTATTATTTCTTATTTTCACCCTTATCATTACCTATCCCAAGGGGCTAGTTTATTAATTGATATTTTCATTGCATCTTTAGCGAAATTTTTTATTTTTATGAGTTATTTATTTATAGGGAATAAATTTTCATGAAAGTGATTGCGTTTAGCCGACTAGATTCTTAGCCTCGGGGAAGAAGTACCGATGATATTGGCAATGTACTACTCACAAATTTCAAAGAAGGAAACTTCGTTGCAGAATGATCCTCGATGTTTTTTAAGCTCGCAATTTCACACTTGACTTGTTAACTCTCAGAGGTCCGATTAGCGAATAGCCACTTTGAAACTCGTTTTATTACGTTTCTAAACGAGATTCTATAGGCAAGAAGGACTTTTTGAAAGCCATAAGTTATGAGTCATAACCTTGGTATTTCTACATGAAAATATATAAACATTTCAATAAACGCGTAGTTTATGAATGTCAAGAAGTTTATTTTGTTGTTAAATTTTCACGATCGCATACTGAAACTGACCCAGTAATGACCCTAAAGTCATATGCCCTGAATCTCGAAATGACATATTCCGGCTACGTGTTATTTCTTAAGGACGGTAGCAGCGATTGTGGCCAGACTGGCGTCAATTTAACTTACGAAAATAATTAGTTGTTTAGTTTTTTCCTTATTATTCGTTAGCTGAACCACAATAAATGTGTAATCAGCTTCATTAAAAATCATTTTTTATCTATTTAAAGGAACGATTTGAGTTCAAACTTTTATTTTATAATTCTTAAATTTTCGAAAAAAATCCAAAGCATATGAAAATTTTAAGCATTTTCGTCCAAAATTTTTCTGATAATTTGATGTGAAATCTGTAAATAAAAAACAAAAAAAATAGCCACAAACTTTAACTTTTTTCATGCAGGTCTACATATTTTCTGAGCTGCTGTTTTGAAAAAATCATGAAAATGTTTTTTTGTTCATTTGTTGTCGCTCTTTTAGAAATATTTATGAAAATTTTCCGGAAATCAAGTCTAAAAATTTTTAATTAGTAGTTTTTTGAAATCTCTGTAGAAAATCAGGCCGAATCACTTGTAAAAATTTTCTGGTATCTATTTGGTTTTCCGTATTTCAACCGATGCAAGGTCAAGGGGAATTATCGTTTCTGAACTTCTGATGAAATTTACAACACTTGCTAGGAAACCGGTTTGGTCCCATTTGCACGCATTTATAAAAATTTTATTTTCCTCAAAAATCTCCAATTAAATTCGGGTGTTATAGGCTACTGTTTATTTTGAAAGTCAGGAAACATTTTTCGATATTTAATCGCAATTGAAGGTTCAATTTTTTTCCTAAAAAGCTGTTTTTATCCATTTTCATGGAGAAAAAACTTCCATATTGAGGAAATTATGGTGGATAATATTCTCCCACTAATTAGTACATAACACCGACAATGTCTGAAGTTTATAAAATTGCTTTCAAAAAATTCTCACATCGGGTCAAGTTGGAAATGAGTCTAATGAAAAGTGGTTTTGATATTTTACAGATACTTAAGGTATGTAAAAAATTTTTAAAAATATAAACTTTGCAATATGCGACACTTTCCTTTTAGATAAAAAATAATATAAAAATTTTTCACATTTTTTTTCTTATCAAAAATCGCTCGAAAAAATGTTACAATCTTGTGCCACATCGTTTGCTACCCCCTTAAGGACGTTTACGACAATCAACAAACAAAATCTGAATTATACAGTATGTTAAAATTTTCATTCCTCTTTTTCCAAGTGGAATTAATCTGGAATTCCACCTTTTTGATTGGTTTAATCAAGGGAAAGACGTAGTGTATTTGCCAAAAATGATATGCTCATCGGCGGGCAAGGCAAGTTATTCCAAATGAAAAAAAAAGGAAGGCAGAAATGTTACATACTGCACATTGTTATATTCATTAGAAACTTATTTGATTGTGATCCACACAATTTGGTAGTATCTCTCAATTTCTCAAAGTTAAAATTGAAAGCTTGAGCATAATTGCGATGATGTTTGCCGTTTCACTGAGATATCGATTTTTATTACATACCATCTTGAATCAATTTTCAGATTTTCGAATGGTTAAAAGTTTATTGAATTTTATCAAACAGTTCAAACTTCGATTCGCTTTGGTAAATTTTATCAATAATAATCTAGTTTTATTATTCAGCTTTTGTCTCTCAAAATAGTAATAAATTGAAAAAATTGTATGGTTGTTTAGCACGATTATATGGAGGGAAACCCCCAAACCCCCCTAAGTGTTGTTCTATGTGGGCTTTCGCCCACGGAGGAGACCCCTAAAACCCCCCAAATTGTATGGTTGTTTTAGGCCACGATTATATGTGGGGAAACCCCCTAAGTGTGTTCTATGCACATTTGTTATATTCATTGGGTCGCATGTGTGAAAGAACGGCCTCTTTTCGATGTTTTGATGAAAGCTTATCTGCTAGAAAAAGACATTAATTCATTTTCGAAATATTAATCAGCTCAATGTGGTCTCACATATCACCTTGGTAGTTAGTTTTTAGAATTTCGGCCTTGATTAGCTGGAAACTCGACAAAAAAGTGCGCGAAATGACAATTTTGAACATAAAAGTGAATACTGTATAAAACAGTAATGCCACAAAAGATTCCTTATTGTAGTTTTTAACCTTAGGTATGCTTTGCCTAAAACAGATATTCGCAACTAGGGTACTAAAGCGCCTTCTTGGATAGCGCAGCGGAACAAAACATTCCAAGCAAAATTATTTTTTTGAAAAGTCCTTCAGCTGAGCCGTACGAGCGTTCAAAAAAATAATTCTTTCTGAAAATTGTTGTTTTTAAAGTAAAAGCTGGAGAAAAAATTTCGTATTTTGTCAAAAAAAATGCGTAGGCGGAAGAGTCATACAAGTTGCAAAAGTTTCCTAGCTTTTCGAGGTTTAATTTTTCATCTATACTGCAGGCTTCCAAAAAGGATAGGGATAAAAAGAGATGAACCAAAGGGTATAGTGGGATAGGTGAAAATTCAGAGCCATAAAAGAATAGGGATAGAAAATCCCATCTTTCATTTATCCCAATTTTATCCCTTTTTTATATCCCTATCCCGTTTCTATCCCTTTCTATCCTTATCCTTTTTATCCCGTTTATATCCCTTTTTCTATCCCTATCCCGTTTCTGCTATTACTATTTCAAATTTTCAGGAAAAAAGGAACCTGGTGAAACTAATTTTCACCAGTAACTCAGCTCACTGTCGTCAATCTCGCTCAAAGATTTTTCGTTGTTATCAATAGTTATTAAGAATAAGACCGCCTGCGCACTCTATAATAAGCATTTTTTCATTAAACGTTAAAAATGAACGTATAACGAAAAAATATTAACATCGTTTCTGTATCGGATATTTTCAGTTCTTTTTCAATTTAGCAGATATATGACTAAAGGCAGTAAACCAGATAATAGTGCAGAAACCCCTCCAACATAAAATACCATGTCATACTTTGGTTAAATCAAAAATAAGACCACCAGCTAAAGGACCGAGAAATAAAGCTAATCCTGACGAAAGTTTTAAATTGTATTTGGGTTTTTAAGGCACAAATTATTTTTGGTTTTTGCTATATTAAAATTGTATTTTTACAAACGTTTCGAATTTATTATTCATCTTCAGGTAATGAGTGAGAACAGAAAGGATTTGAAACAATTTATGTTTCTCACTCATAACTAAAGATGAATAATTAAATCGAAACGTTGTAAAATACTTATTTTATATAGCAAAATCAAATATTAAAGTTTTAAATCATTTTACTTTTATGATACCATTTCGAATATAGTTCTGAGAAATTTATATGCCTTATTAATTTGGTTTTAGTTTTATTTGCATTCTGATCAGTGACCTGAAACGGCATGATGTTTGAATAAATATATATAATTTAATGATATAAAGTACATTCATTCATCAGAGATCGCAAAAATTGAGCATGCATTTTGGATTGAATTATTTTATTTATTATGATTGTCAAATTCTCATTAAACCTTATTTTCAATGAACATGTTGATGAGCAAAGAATGAAAAGGTCATCAAAACTATGAATGCTGAGAGTTTAATTATCAAAGCAAAATTTAAATTAGCCAGTCAAATATTTACTTTGTTTTTTTGTAAATTTAGTTTCTTCACCTCGATTACTTTTGTTGCACTCACGTATTTTTGTAGGAAATTAAATTAAAATTTCTTGATATTGATTATTATTTGATAATTACCAGAAAAATTCATAATGGTCAACAGTTTTTGCGTTCCATTTAGATTGAATTCATTTTGATGGTTGCATTATTTGAATATTTTAAAGTCAAAATAATTAAAATAACCTTCATTTATATTCAGCCAATTCTTAGTGGATTGACCAATAAAATCACAAGAGTTCTATAATTAGTTGTTAACACGTTTTTCTTAAAAATAGGCTGTAATTTGATAACGTAATATTTTATTTTTGTCGATAAAAGTTTTAAAATACGCAAAATGGAAGTTCAATCGATTGATGTTGGCAACTTTTTTTAAAAACCGTGTGATTAATTTGTCAATCTACTTCATCGACGAAATGAATTGTTGAGGTCACATTATGACCAGTGTTCAAAACGGGATCGGATCCCGAGTCGAGATCGGAAATTGGAAATTTCACTTAGGTTCGGACCGGCGAGATCGGGATGAATTTGAAAATTTGGTCGGATCGGGATTTGATCGGGATCCCGAGTGTTTAAAGATTTTCCGTGGTAAGATTATTATGTGAAGTATTAAAAATAAATTTTGAACCATAAATACTCATAGAAAGGCATTTCTGCGTCAATCTAATGTTGCTTAAGTTATAATATATATTTATAATAATATATATTTTATAATTAATAATATAACTTTTATTATAATTAACTGTATTAATATTTTATTACCCTTGAATCACAGAGCCGATATATCGGCCTAAGCCTACCTGAAACCTTCTGAAAAGGGCAAAAAAATGTCGCAAATTGTTTCTTCTGAATACATTATAAAAATTTTGCGGCGGATTCCAAAAAAATACTCATTTTTATTTTGGATATTGGTTCGAATATTACGGAGTTGATTTTTTGAGATTTTTCGTTGCAGTTTAACTTCCGAAGAATTATTTCGAAACTAAACATCAAATACAATTACTTTGTCTACCTGGAAATAATAACAGAAGTGTAATTATCTGCTTCTAAAAGAAAAAAATTATTTTTACGATAAATCGTAATTTTTCGTCCCAAATTTCAGAACACATTTAGAAATAACTTTGATTTATGATACATAGGATCTAATTGAAGATCTTAAATTTGCGACGACAACTGTGAGCTGATGATCAGCTGCTGATCACACATGATTGCTGAACCTTACTTTTCTAGAACAAAAAAAATGGAAATTTCTTGTAATTTGGAAATGTTGGATTGCAGTGTTTCAAATTATGAAGTGATTGAATTTTTGGATAGCTGAAACGTGCGTTGGTAGTCAGGATCATTTTCTTTGATATACAATCAATTCGAAAATTGTTTCGTTAGCGATATGTCTCTATCGACATTTCTTTTATTTTCGATTTCAAATTGAAAAAAAAATTTATTAAAAAACTGATTTTCGGGATCCCGAGACGGGATCGGAATATCCCGACCTCGAGTCGGACGGATCGGGATTGAAAAAAATTATTACACTCGGAATCGGATTGAAAAAAAAAATTTTGAGTCGGACCGAGCGGGATCGGATCGAAACTCATTCCGTTTTTTTAGAACACTGGTATATGACGGACATGCTCATTATCACCGAAGTATATTCCTCGAGTGAAGAAATATAGTCAGAACAAATTATAATAATAAAAATTCCACCAAAATGTAAACTCCATTAGCAGACTACTCTTTTAGCAACAAAAATGTAAATACTTTTCCTTTCGAAATAGTGATTAAAGCCATTGCTGCTGGCATTCATTTCCATGTCCCACAATGTCTTGATTTGAACGCTCGGCGTGAGAGAATATGGCCCAATTGTCACTCAATTGATAATCCATAAAGTTCGCCAGACCAAGCTTAAAAATAAAAAATTTTGAAAAGTGTATTTTTCGGGAATAAAGATAATTTTGTTTTATAAAAATTATACACCATATTCAGAGCAACATAATCGGTGAATATTGGGAACCAAACATCCGACATCCTGAAATCGATTTCGGCGATTTTGATGATTTTTGTGAACAAAAATGTGAAAAATTTTCAAATTTTTCAAAAAATTTTGATCGAAAATGAAAGATAAAGTTTACGTGAAAAATTACTGCGTATTCTTATTTATTCAGAATTTGAATTAATAACAACCATAATATTGAACGAAATGCATTTTTTTTTCAAATTCGAAAATTTAAATTCAAGGCCGAAAATTCCGTAATAATAAAACTCATTGGAGTGGTCGGGAAAATTAATTCAAATTAAGCTTGTTGTTCTATTTTGATCTGCCGATTAATGCAAATTATAAACTTACGATCTTTTGCTAAGAATATACAGCATCAATAATCCAGATAAAATATGTGACCATGTATACATTTCATACGTGCCAATAATTTCTTTATCACAAAGGACTCCACACCAAATTTTGAGAAAGTGTTCCCACAGCTCAACCATACTGATTGCAAATATGCATCTGTTTCACTAAGTCCTTGAGCTGAAATGAGCCGATCGAAGAATACTGAATTAAATAATTGTTAGAAGTAAAACAAAATTTGGAAATGAATTGTACTAGGAATTTTTACATTGTGTGTAATACTGTAATACACACAATGTAAAATTATTATTGAAACACACTTTTTATAATTTTATAATATTCATTTGTTTCTCATCTTATTTTTCATGACATTACCGATTTTTATCCCTATAATAACATAAAACGCGACATTATTATTGTGATATATTCTCTAGAAAATATCTGTTGTTATTTTTCCATATATGTTTAACTTGTAATGTGCATTTTCCAACGAACTTGAATGTATTAATGAACTTAACTTTAATGTATTTTATTTTTTAAAATTTTGAATCCCCTATTGTCGGCCTTCCGCCGCTTTGGGTCATGTCTTTAAAATTTTCAAAATCATATCAATCTTATATACCCTATAGTTTTACTCTATAGTACAGTTGTATACCAATAGTTTTCAAAAAATTAAATTAAATTATCTTTTATCGGACTTCGGCCGATTATGAAAGTTTCTTAAGTTTTTGAAATTTTGAATTGGAGTGAGTTAGTTAGTATGATTATTTGGTTGAATCGAAATGCAAATGATGTGCAGTACATCTCTAAGAAGAAATCAAACAGTAGCTATCTGATGAATTACTGTCCCAGAGATACAAGTGTATGAAATGCAATTTATCACTTACTTAAAAATAAATGGACAGTTATAAGAATACAATATAAATTAACGAGCGATAGTTATTTACGGATCTGTGGGTTTTGGTTGTTTAATCGGGGCAAAAATTATGCAAAATTTGAACATATTTTAATTGAGATTTGCAATTCTACTGGATAAATACTGTTTCTCAGAAATACTGTTCAGAAATAATAAAACAAGCTAGGAACTGCAAATCTTTTTTCGCTAATCATTTGTCTAACATAGGATATTGTTTAAATTGTAGCCCTCGAATGAATATTAAGTTGAGTACCAAATGTTTTTGTAATTTGTCACTTACTGCTTAAAAATGAAAAATAGTTTCTTAAATTTCTTGTGTTAAAGCTTGATATATATAATATTTGTAGCACATCGTGTAGAGAATTGATCTATGGTTGCTTATATGGTCATACACAACTCAAATAATATTTTGAAATTACCCTTCAATTTTAACCGGTCATTCGTCATTAAACTGTACAGCAAGACCTCGTGAAGGATTTTCATATCCTATTTGCCTAAAAATTACTATATTTCCTTATTTGCATTTTTATTTTCTGACCTTAAAAAAAACATTCTCATTCTCTACAAGATAAATGGTTACTGATAATAACAGTAGAGTGAATCCATTTATAAATAAAACTGTCATGTCCCTCAAATACCAGTGAGATATTAATCGATGACAGTTTTATTTATAATCAGGTTATCCCAAGTTTCATTGTACTCAAGCAAATTTGCAAATAATAAGTATATTTGAGAACTTATAAAAAATATGTCAGTTTACAAAAATTAAACTACGAAAATTTGGAAAGTAGAAAATAGGGTTCACTAACACCAAAAATGAATTTGTTGAAGTTTGGATGGCGTGAAAAATTAGAGGTTCTTTAAGTCAAGCTTATACAGAAGCTTATGTAGAAGGGATGGCTTATTGCCAGTTTTCCCTGCTAAAGTAAAAATAAGTTTTTGTTAATAACATTCAGTCAGTGGGTGACACCAATGGGCAACACACGAGCTTTACGCAAAAGTGTTGCCCATTGGTCTCACAGTTGCCCATTGGTCTCACACGAAGGGTGTTGCCCATGGTCTCACTAAGTCCGTTTTTTTTATATTTGAACGTGTATTTTCTGAACTTAAACTACAGTTCCGATAGTTTGTTCTAGATTATAAAAATTTAATCAATCATATTGTTAAATTTCACAATATATTAATCATTTATATTTAATCAAATTATGGGCAACACACAAAAATTGCCATAGAAATTACCAAAAATCTTCGAGTGTTGCCCATTTGGTTCCTTTCTCAGGTTCTTGAAAAAAAATCAAATCTGCGAAAAAGTGTCATTGGTCTCACTGTTGCCCATTGGTCACTGTTGCTCATTGGTCTCACCCACTGTATATTACATACTTAATACCAAAATGTTTAATTCGTGATATTTTATATATTTTTATAAATATTTAATCGTTTAAATTATATGTAATAATATAATTAAATTAATTATTTCAACTTACACGGGATGTCGCAACATGAAACATCCAGGACTCTTGGGTCACTCAAAAAAACAACAACAGTCGGAGCATTTTAGTTCAAAACTTGTTTGAACCTTAATAAGAGGCAAATAATGAATTACTCGCTTAAAGTCGGAAAAACCTATAATTTTTTTTGACAATTAACATTTTGATGGGTGCAAAATTTCCTTATTTTTTAAAGTTTTCACCACAATTTTCTCACAAAAATTACCTGTTATTTTATAACCTTTATTTTTCTGCATAAGTATGATCGAAAACTAAGTCAAGTTAAAAGATGATAAGTTAATGTTTGAGGGGTCAAATTGTCGGATTTTTGCCCGAGATTTGTTAATATTAAATTTTTCAATAGAAATTATAACACCTAAATTTATATTTTTTTTCGATTATAATAAAACTATATTGACAAAAATTTGCTTGTGACTTGATTTGAATTTTTGATAGAATACCGTATGACTGAAAAACTTATCGAAAGCGTTTCTTAACTTTGAGCGTTCTAGTCCAAAAAATAGTTCGCGATTTTCTGCGCATTTCTCATATTATTAGAAAAAATTTAAAAAAATTTTGCAGACAATTTTTTTTTAAATTCTGAAAGAAAAATAAATTTTTGTGTGTCTTGCAAGGTGTTTAGGTGTCTTCGCAGGAAGCAGTTTGGCTAGGATGAAAATGGGATGGTAAACTCAGGAGGAATAAATTGCTCAATTAGTGGTAATTATATGATACTTAATGGATGATAATTCATGCAGCACATATCGTGCACTTCGTTCTATACCTTTCAATTATAGACTATATCATTTTGCAATAATTCTGAGGATTAAACAATATGTTCAGTTTATGGTGATGACTTTATTAGTCTTAAAATTTAGGCTACTGAAACTCCTATTAAGGTGATAATCTTAAATTAAATCTTATATAAAAAAAAAATATGTTTTCTCAACAAAATATTTATTATCAATTCTCAAAATTATCGCAAAATATTAACACTTAGCACTTTCTTTTAGAAAGAAATGTATAATTAAACTAATGATGACAAGTTTATTGTCAATATATACTATAATAAAAATTCTATTATACAGAAGAATATTAATGATCTTGAATAATATTCATGAAATATCTGCAANTATTTATTATCAATTCTCAAAATTATCGCAAAATATTAGCACTTAGCACTCTCTTTTAGAAAGAAATGTATAATTAAACTGATGATGACAAGTTTATTGTCAATATAAACTATAATAAAAATTCTATTATACAGAAGAATATTAATGATCTTGAATAATATTCATGAAATATCTGCAAGAGATAGAAATAGTAGAATTTAGTTTAGCTCTCCTCGAATGCATATGTTAAAATTTTGATATTGTCATATATATTATAGCAATAAAATTCCTCCAAACTGAAAGACAATCAAATCAACAATATTCGTATTTAGCTTTTAACCGGACCAAGTAACACGTTGTACCAGTTTGTTTTAAGTCAAATGATTGTAATATCGTTTATTCGTTATAAAATAAAGTCCATGAAAAGGTTGAAGAATGTACGTTTTGCTGAATATATGAAGAACAAATACTCTTGTTCAAATTTGAAAGCCTGGAGTTTTGTATGCCAGTGTGGCCAGCTTTTAGTTCTTTATGCCACGGTAAAAATAAAAATTGCAATTCTTTAAATATTCCCAAATTATTCTTGATTTTTCGAGATGAAATATACAGGCATCTACTAAGTAAAACGTAATAGTATTGATGAGTTTTCGATTTATTATAATCATCGTCAAATCAAGGTTTTTGTTGCGAGTGAGAAATTAAAAACAAATTTGTTCACTTGTGAATGTTCGGAAACTTACATAAGACACACTTTCCGAATTCTGAAAAATCGAATTCAGGAACATGGTTGATCTGAAAGTTCACAGGTTTTTGATCATATTTTTGACTCTGTAGAGTTCCACTTCTTATGCTAAGCCAGATACTTTAATGATCCTAACACTACCAAACTGAGATTACACATGTACGAACACGTTACAGCTCTCAACCAACCTACCTAATTGGTATGAAAGAACTGCATACGGTTATGATCACAAAACTTCAACTTTCTTTCAACAAACATCTTAAATTAAAAAAGTCAAATTTGATCTGTTGCTGTTTAACCCGTGTGAATAATCTTTTGGAACTAGTAGAATAGTAGGCATTCAATTTACCAATTTCGAGGCGTACTATTTCAAATTGCCGCAAATTACTGCAATTCTTTTTAAAATATTTTTCATTTTCTCACTCGCTAAAGAAACCGTGATTTGAAAATGATTATAATGTATCGAAAGCTCA
Organism: Oikopleura vanhoeffeni; assembly: GCA_004367855.1. Classification (NCBI taxonomy): domain Eukaryota; kingdom Metazoa; phylum Chordata; class Appendicularia; order Copelata; family Oikopleuridae; genus Oikopleura; species Oikopleura vanhoeffeni. The sequence continues at coordinate 324,502 of SCLH01001433.1, forward strand.
TCAATACTAAACTTAACTATAAATGCCTTGATACTCCCATATGTTTGCTTCTTATGTCCGGTAGACATAAGGAAAGTTATAAAAACATTTTGTCAAATTTGATTTTTATCATTCTGTTACCAGTTAAATTCTTGAAACAACTTTATCTTGTTCACATCCAGAAAACTTCGGCCTTAACGATTGTTAAGCTGTTAATTTGAAAAGAATGGACGAATAACTTGTGGTTTTCATCAAAACCTAAATTGTACTAGTAGACAATTTTTTCATGGAATATTACAAACTGCAGTCACAAAACACTACTTGGAATCCAATGAAAACATTCATCAAATGATCATGGTATCACTAAGGTTTCTTGTTAAAAACTTATGTCAAGAAACTAATTTGAATCTATTTTAACAGTAGATCATTAAATCGGAATATGTTGAACATTGAGCTGGAAATTAAGTTATTTATTAACTAACAAGAAAAATTCTTGTCATGGTCAAAGTGAGAGACTTGAACAAGTGAGAGACTTGAAAGAAGAAATCGAGTGATGAAAAATTACAAAATTTCCCTATTAGCGAGCTATTGACATAAAATTTGTTGCATCAAAAACAAAGAATTGATTAACAAAAAATTATCCAAATCAGACCATTGTTTCAAATTTTTAAACAAAAACTGATAATTGAACAATGTCAATAATCTCAGAAAAAATAAAAAAAAATGGTCCGATTCTGACCAATTATTTCTCATTTCATTATTCACTAAACATTTGTGCTCAGTTTAAGCTATCTAAAAACGTTATCAGATTAATTCGCCGCGTTTGACTCAAAATGCTCGTTTAAAGATATATCTTAACCTCCTCACACCCAGAAACGAGAACTTCGCCTCACACTCAAACGCCTATCTAAAGGCAATACTTTGAGCGCTTATCACGGGAAAACTGGGAAAGATATCAATTTACTTATTTGTCACTGATTGAGATCAAGGATAAAATTAAGTGAACAACACGTAACATTTTTAAATTTCGAAGTTTGTAAACTAGATAACTGCGAGAGAAAAGAGAGTTTCACTCATTTTGTATTTCTTAGAAAACCATACATTTTTCACAATGAAATATAAGTTACAAATTTAGGAGTGAAACTTTAACTCTCGAAAGCTGGTCTCAAATTTGAAATATGATATCTTGATCGCTTACAAAACAATTATTCATATCGCCGCGCGTCGAAATATATGCAGTAAAATGTGAAAAATATTGCTAATCAGCTGAAAACTCAAAATCAGTACCACCTTATTTTCTTTATTTGATCGATTTGTCTTTGTCGGCTCTATTTGGGTTAAATTGCCGTTCAATTCTTTCGAAAAATAATTTTTTGAAAAATATTTTTTCATTATTTTGAGTTTCATAAAAATCACTTGTGAAGAAATTATTCTTCCTATAGAGACTCCAGATNGACGATGTTATTTCTGCGCCGTTTTGGCTCCCGAAAATTTTTTTGCCTTTAGATAGTCAAAGGGTGTGAGGGGGTTAATAATATATTCCAGAAAGGCATCTGTCATAAAGAATATTCAAAAGATAAATTTAACAAACTTCTTTTGATAATTGATTCATTACAGCTTCGGTCAAATAAAAAAAGATTGATAAAAATAGTATGATCAAAATATTTTGACTTTTTTGATTATTGAGAATATATTATTAACGATATATTCTTTAAATTACTTTCATAAATTAATACTTCTCCTGTTTTCACTGTACTGTTTCAACATAATAGATTAATTTGAAATTAATCGGTTCATTTTGCAAAGAAAGTTTCAAAAATAATTGCCCGGATTATCGGCCAGAAACCAATTTATCAGCGCCAACTCCTGGGCGAAGGCAAATAATAATTGCCCGGAATTTTCGTATAAAATTATCTTAATTTCGAAAAAAACCGGGCACATAATGCTCCGCAATTTCCCCGTCACAATTTTTTGCCCAATTTAATTTAGGCACTACCAGTAAAGTAGTGAAAAGCACTTTTTCACAGTATTAAATCTTGAAGTTCTACATTGCTGTAAAATGGAAAATGTCATCAATGTAGGCCGTTTATTTTGCAATCATTCTGAAGACTTTACAACATGGCTGTTTACATAATATTCAATTTGAAATAATCACCTTAATAAGAGTATTCAGAAGTCTGGATTAAATGATTTATAAAGTCTCTGATATTTAGTATCCGTTGATCATAGTTATTTTATTTATCGTAAAATCAAGTCTTTCTTAAAAACTCCCAATAAGGTAATTATTCACATTAAATATTTTGTAACTAGCCATTTTGTTTAAACTATACAGTATAATCCTCAGAATTATCGCAAATTGATATTTTCTTGAAGGATATAGTTGAAGCAGTGCACAAATGTGCTATATGAATTATGGTCTATAAAGTAGAATATAAATACGACTAATTGAGCAATTAATAGTCTCATATAGATACCAGTTCCAGAGCAATTGATTTCTGCTAAGGATATATCAACCCATTTAGATACCAGTTTGAATTTAAGGTTTTGTTTCATTTTCGATCGAAAGATAGAAAATCAATCATCTCGAACAATAAAAAAATTTGCGAAAAAAATAAAATTTTGAAAGGCTAAAGCCACTTTAAATCAGTCAAAAATGACCAAAAAAATGATTGCAGAAACTTTTTCTTCTGATACAATTTGAAATTCAACAATGTGAATCTGAAAATATTTCTTAAAATTTTTTCGGATACTAGGTTCAAATTTTATGACGAGTTGATTGAAAAGCGATTTTACGCTTAAGTTTTACTTCCGATGAAATACTTTTTGACCCAAATTTGGGATAAAAATTTTAAATAAGCCAGTTTTTAGGAAAGTGTTTTGAGTACAATTTGCAAGAAAAATTTGTCTTCTGGACATATCTGGAACAAAAATATTACTTTGGGAGTGAAATTTCAAAATATCTCATTTCGATATTAGTAAGGATAAAATGATATGTTTTGAAAAAATATCTAATTTGTGAAAATCATTCAAGAGTGGTACTCTCATACCATATTTGCAAATCGAGTAATTCCACGATTAACCATTCCACGATTATTTCGCAAATCAAGTCTTTATGAGCAATAAATTAGCTTTCCGTTACTACCATCGTGTAGTACTGGTTTAGTATCACAAAAAAAAATTAGAATAAAAATAAATTTTTTATAATTTATTAAATAAAAATAAATTTTTATAATTTATTTAATAAAAATGTGTCAAATTTTTAAAAGATATCTATTTTTTNTAAATTACCTGGAAAATAATTATATATGAAAAGAAGCCGATTGTATCACATAAGAACATCAGAACATATTTCTTTGAACGGAATAACTTTTTATAATCCGACGTCCCATCTAATTGTCTCACAGACTCTACTGGACTTTTATTTTTGAAATCAAGTTGTGATTCGTGGTAAATAATCATTGAATCAGCAACCGATAAATGTGACTCCATTGGGTTTTTGAAGTTTTGGCTAACCGAGTTTTGACGTATTCTCGCATGACCTCGAATAATTTTTGCAGTTCGAAGAGAAAGAGTCGTACTTTCGGTAATACCAGGCTCATAAGGGATATAATTTATGAGCAAATTTTTCAAAAAAATTGAAATTCGAACCTCTGCAAACAATTGACCATGTGACACAGGCCCTGTTTTTTAGGCGAGCAATTCCAGTTTACAATTTAATCAGTCTTCATAATGACATGTCATGACATACATGTAGTGTTTAAAAATATTATACCGATTTTAAAAATATACTAGACTCCCTGGTTATTGAGTAAATATACCTTAATGGATATCCTTTTCCCAACCTAAGTCAATATTAAAAATGCTTGATATCTCTATAGCGCGTGTTCGAATCCCACTAATATTGTATTGGTGATTGTCTTAGTGATGGCTTGAGTGATTACACACCGATCAACTTTGGCCGTCCCAATATCTAGCACCCTTGGCTATAATCATACTCAAGACAATCACTGAGAAAACATTAGTGGGATTCGATAGAGATAGAAAGCATTTTTAAGATTGACTTAGGTTGGGAAAAGGATATGGTAGGTAGCGTAAGTCTCATTAATAAACTAAACTTTTGAAATTTTATACTCCTGAAGCAAGAAATTTGATAATTACCAGTTCATAAAATATAATCGTGCTTTAGCAAAAAAACATATTATCAAGAATAGCCTGAAGATATAGATCTCTACCCCATGTGCGGTCAGTAAGCCCGATTCAAATGATGCTTGATGCGTTGAGATGATTGGCTGAGTAGATTTTTTTGCTTTAGCATGTAAGTTTCAGCTAATCAGCAGACTGCATCATTTCCGTCAAATTAGGCAATAATTAAATAGGGCTTCCGGACCGCATTCGGGGAGGAGAGTCATATCTCCCGATAAACTCTATGGAAGATAAATAAATTGTCTTAACCCCTAGACTGAAGCCGCATAACAGATCCTGCTATTGATTCGCCAACATCCTGTGTTCTGTAAGAATCTGATATGGTCCATCCCGATCTAACAACCGATTCTGTGAGCAATTGACTTTTTAAAATGTCATTTGGTGCTTTTTCAGATTCTTTAACTTCTTTCATCAACTCTTGAGCTTCTTTTGATCGAACTTCTAGACATGGGATTGCAAAAAGAACAACATGGAAGACTATCCCACTAA
>SCLH01001433.1:332351-347095 GCA_004367855.1 Oikopleura vanhoeffeni
AAAAAAAAGTGCTTCAATCAAAATATATCGTCTTGACGTAAGCCAACTTTCTCGTCTGTGTTCCACTGGTTTTCTTTTGAGTCTAATTTCGAAAAAATTAAAGCACTTTTTTTTTTGGAAAATGACCAAAAAAATCATATTTCGAGTTTTAGCTGGAAATTTCAAATTCGCTCTTGAGAGTCTTTAGATAATGAAAATAAAAGATTATTGAAAAAAAAAATCATGAAAATCGGTTAATAGACGAAGCCAAACATAACTTTTTAAGAATTGATTTTGGCACTTTTCTAGTGCATGTAGAGCTCATTTGTGCGATCGAAATTTTTTTTTGGTTTTCTTAGAATGACCCACTGAACTCTTTTCTCGAAATCAATCGCAAAATTAACCAATTCCCGTTCTCAGTTTGTTCAGGAGAGCCGATTCAAAAATATCTAATTTGCTTTCCCCACCCCCTTAATGGGGGCGGTGCTTAGAGACAGATTTGCACTTTTTTCCTTTTTTTTCTTGATGGTAAACTTTTTGTTTATTCGGAATTTTTCCATAAAAGTTTCACCGAATAAAAGTTGAAATCTTTGAGCTTACTTTGTTTGATCTGAGTTTTGCAGATCCATAATTTTCACTTACATAATCGCTTTAAAAAAAACTCAAAATCGGTAGATTGCTATCGAAGGTGTATAATATATATGAAGTAAAATAATTTTTCCATTTTTTACTAATCAATTACCCCAGAAACGGTCCAATTTACCAAATTCAATTTATTTTATTTGTTTTTATACGGTTTCTACGTCAAAATCGAAGGTTTAAAATTTACAATAATAAGACTAAAAAAATGAAATTCAACGAAGACCAAAAAAATATTTGTTTTCATGAGATAAATGAAATAAATTGAATTCGGTGGATTGGAAGCCTTAAAATTTGGCAAGTTTGAGTGAAATAAAATGTATTTAATTCTTGATTAAAGACAGCTTCGGTCGATTTTTACTCGGCTTTGATGGAGTACTAAACCATTTTTTCGTTGCAAAACTCACTATTCAGAGTATGAACAAGAGCACTGAAAGAAACCGATAACATATTTGAAAAAAGTTTAAGCCGACACTCCTGATTTTTTAAGCCGGTTATTTCAGAAAAATTAGCTTTTAAAATTATGAACAAGAAATGAGGCAAATTTTCAAAATATTTCCAAATATTTTCCACCAGAAATCACAAAAAATGTTATACTGCCTGAGTTTCCAAACAGCATAAAAAAATGTGTGGTCCTGCACGAAAAATTGAAGTGGCCATTCTTCATAGTTTTTCTCATTGATTCGAAACCAATAATTTAAAAAAATTGAGCAAATAATCAGGAACATTTTCATATTTTTTGAAACAATTTTCAAAAATTTCTCAAAATATGACGAATTCGAAAAGTTAAATTTGAATTCAAAATTTTGTAAAAAAACAATAATACGAAAATTGAAAGGTTACAAAAGTTGCCTCAATTATCAAACATTACCTTGATGGTATATTGAGAAAAATATATATACCCAGTTAAAAATGTTACATCAAGAGCCCATATTCGGAATTGTCTCTAAGCACCGACCCCCTTAACCCGTAATTAAATAGTATTCGAGGCGAATATCCTTTGATGGCTACCATAATAATTTATTACACTTTAAGTGTATGTAGTAAGTAACTACTGGTAACTCTCTTCGACGATAATATTTAACCCCTGATGCTTTGGGGTTAACTTCAAAAATTTAAGAATCTAACGGTATTCACATGAATTTTATTATGACAGTTATTAAATGAGATGTCTTCACACCAGGGATGGGCGACGCCATTGGGCGACCCATTGGGCGACCGAGCTAAAATATCTGCTCGGAAAATACAGAGCAGGTCCAAGCAAACCGATCAGATCGGGTTTTTTCCGATCCGATCACGTTTTTTTCAAATCGGGCTTCCGATCCGATCACATTTTTTCAAACTTGGGTCCGATCCGATATTGAAAAATTTTGAGGCCCAAAATTTCCGATCCGATCTTGAAAATCTGCTCGGATGCCCTTCCCTGCTTCACACTCAGAACAAGATGTGTTAATAAAATCGGTAACCATTTTTAACGTTTGAAATTCCTTATTTAAAAATCGTCGATAACAATATCAAGGAAACATTTTGTTTGTTTAATCAGCGTTGACGTAAATAAGTCGCTGTTTCAAGCAGTAAACTCCCCGCAAAAAAAGTTTCCCTTATAAATGTAGAACGATTTTTTGTCAAATGGAACAAGAATTTACTACTAGTTACTTGACGATTTGGCAAACAAGCCTGGTTTAGTTTCTAAACAATTATTGCTAAACCAAATTATTCTTCCGTACAACCTGCCTAACTATCAGGTTTTTGGAATTTGTCAATTTATTAAATCTCCGATAAGCAGACAAAAAATTTAAACCGTATTTTTTTCTATTTGTTCATAAATTTTCTCAAATTATTTTGCTTTTTGAANCAATTTTGTTGACTAAAAAAGGATATGAAAAAGCAAGCTTTATTCGAATTGTGTTATACCCTTTTCCCAACGGAACTCCATCTCAAAAACGTTTACTATCTCTATAGCGCGTGTTCGAATCGCACTAATGTTGTCGTACTGATTATCTTGAGTATGATTATAGGCAAGGATGCTTGATATTGGGACCGCTAAATTTGATCGGTGTGTAATCACTCAAGCAATCACTTATAAAACATCAGTAGGATTCGAACACGCGCTATAGAGATAGTTAACGTTTTTGAGATGGAGTTCCGTTGGGAAAAGGATACACAAAATGTTTCTCCATTCCAATTTGACGACAAAATAAAGCAATTTTAATTCGCTATTATGATTTCTAAGTAAAAATATATCAACGTTTTCTAACTGATACCCATTTCCTGACCAGTATAAATTTTAGGTTGGTATATCCTATTCCAAACGGAACTCCATCTCAAAAACGTTTACTATCTCTTTAGGCTATAGCTAGGTACAATTCCCTGGAAATTTTTTTGTCAAATTGGCTGTACAACCATCAATATTTGTTATCACTTATTTACTTGGAAAATATAGCGGTCAATTGAGATGGAACATTTTTAATTTTAAATTACCGGTTTACCCGTTTTCGTGATTTTACTGAAAAATTGCCAGTTTTCAGATAAGCTTTTGTTACGAGAAGACTTCGGAAACATCTCTATAATACTTAAAAAAAGGCCTGACAATTCTGCATAAAAAAAATATCCAAATTTATAGCAAACCACAGCAAAGATGATTTTTTTTCATATTTCTATAAAACGCCTAAAAATGTCAAAATTATTTTGTGTTACCCTTATTCGGTCCAAGATTTAGCAGAATAAAAAATCACACATTTTTTGAATAACCATTTCATGGACTTTTGTGTGTTGATAATGAAAATTAAGTTCATTTTTGAAAAAAAAGTCTACTAAGCTGAATTCTGATTGGTTGAAAGTTAAACCAATCCGAATCAGGGATTTGGGTCAAGTTCCAGAAACTCCCAGGGAATTGAACCTAGCTATAGCGCGTTTTCAAATCCCACTAATGTTGTCAAAGTGATTGTCTTAGTGATTGCTTGAGTGATTAAACACCGATCAAATTTAGCGGTCCCAATATCACGTTCCCTTGCCTATAATCATGCCTGAGACAATCAGTAAGACAACATTAGTGGGATTCGAACACGCGCTATAGTAATAGTAAACGTTTCTGAGATGGAGTTCCGTTGGGAAAAGGATATACGTTCGTAAACGAGGGGGACTGTATTTCAAATAGTTAATTTTTTATCTGATAAACTATCAGTGATAGTTTTTGTTTGAAATGTCGCTTACCCCCATAAGTTATATAAAGGACCCAAATTGAAGTTGCAAAATACGAAAGTGAACTTCCGATCATCATCAATGTTCCTCCGATCATCAATGTCTTTCTGTACCCAATCGCTGGAACTAATCGTTTTGAGATAGGAGCACCGATCATCATCCAGTTTATAATCATGATACTTTGAACAAAATTAAGCTAAATTTTGGGTCATTTTTTGATAATTAATTATCAGCTATCAAGTCAAGAAGTTAAGGGGTTGGTATTCGGAAATCGACAATTATGAAATTTTAATTGATTTCTTTCTAGCAGCCAGAAATAAACGCTCACTCTCATAAATCAGAAATTCGATAAACATTTCCGAATTTTTTTTTTCAAAAATTTGAGTTATAAATTACAGTATAAGGGAGTACCGTTCACACGAATATTTTTCTGAAATTTCAGAAGTAGACTAAAATTACAGTGAGCTGTGTCTCAAATCTCTAAGACCTCAAATTTGCCCGCCAGCGGCAGTTGAATGTCACTGAAATGACTGTCTCTAAACTCAATTACCTCCTAGAATACACATGGGATAAATTCAATTTTTTAGCTAAATCTGCATCACAATAAACTCTGAATTCGATCCGAAGATTAAAATTTTTTCGATTGAAAATACAGTAGATAACTTCAAAATAATTTCGAAGTAAATTCAAAATTATTTGAGGTTTCCTGCTGTATTTCTCATATTGAAATGTTAAAACTTCGAATCGATTTTAGAGGTATTTCGATGTGTACTTTGAGAGGAAATAAATTTAAGTGACATTCAACGGCCGCTAGAGAGCTGCGAATTTGAGGTCTAAGAGATGTGAAACACAGGCTGTCACACAGCTTATTATTTGTTTTTGGCCGATTAAGTCTAGTTTCAAAATTTCAGCAAAATATTTTTGTGAACAGTACCCCCTTAAAACTGTTTAATTTGTGAACTTCAGATATAAAAAGGTAATTTTTACTATTGATACATAATTGACCATTATTCTCAGTTGTTATAAAAATAAGTTGTTCTTTTTTTAGCTCACTTGCAAAATCAATTATAAAACAACCTTTTTTCGAACTACTCCTTACAGCTTAACTGACCGAGATAAACCTTTATGAACAGAAAATTCGCAAAATATTTCCAAGATCTAGCGATTACAGTACCACTCACTCCTTGTTAACTGCGTTTAATAAACTGTATTTGGAGCCTAAGGTTGTCACAGCTGATATTCAAAAAATTGTCCGATGTCTTGGTGCATAATTTTTTCCATAAAACACCTGAGATTGTGATTTTTTGCACAAACCTAGCTCTTGGAGTGTTTATTTTGTTTTTGTACGGTTTTTTAAATTATTCATTGAATGTCTGTAATCGGAGCAAACAGTGAAATTAGATAATATATGGATATAGAACACCAGAAGATTTCTTGGGTATGAATTGCTCGAAACAATTAACATATAATCTAGAATGGTCTGTTTTTAGACAAAATCAATGCTGGAAACCAAACTATTAAGGGGGTTGTGGGTGTAAATGAAACAAGCGTTGAAGAAATTTTTTGTTTCATTCTTGTATTCAGCTGAAAGAAAACAATTCAATAAGAACAATATTTTGAACCAATCAGATTGCTTCAGTTTGATTTGGTTCCGCGTAGGCGCGCCTAGGCGTGTACGTTAGTTGACAAAACAAGATACCAGGGCAACACACCTTCTGCTGGGAAATTAAACTAATTGAACTTATTTTACTTATAAAAACCAACAGAGAATAGTTTTTTCAACGAACTTCTGGTAAAATATGACAACATTTCGTAGGTTTCATACATTTTCTGTTTTATTCAAATTCAAACAAAATTGAGCGAGCTTATTCAGATTTAAAGAGAATTTCTGAATTTCATTTTTACCGTCTTAAAATCACAGGAGATTTTTGTTAATTTTTTTTTCTGGTAATTATTTGAAAACGTCGTATTTTATCGAAACATCTTTGTTTTATTCAATTTAATTAAAGCATCTTTGTTTTATTCAATTTAATTAAAGCAAAATTGATCAAGATTTTACAATTTTGTGTGAATTGAGAACATATTTTTACCAGTTTTTCGATGACGCACCGGTGAGCCATCCTTCACCAGAATTAATAATTTTACTTGCAGTTGACAGAGAAGGTTTTAGTCTCCCGTATTTTTTTTCCATTTATTCTTATCTGCCCGTTATCGACCCTTCCAGTCCAGCTGGAGAAGAGGCCTATTTTCCCCAGCAATTCCAACATTTTACACCCACAACCCCCTTCAAACAATAAAAAATCCTCTGGAATATATTCAACTTGAATTATTCAAGTGCATATTTTATAGATGCTCAATGATAGACATCATAATAGGGTATAGTTTCCTAGCACGATATCAATTTTTGATGTAAAAATTCATATTTTTTACGATTTTTATTATTACGGCGTATTTACTGCTATTAACGTCATTAGTAGTGAAGTTCAATAATTAAAAGATAATAGCCATATAGTTGAAGAGATAGACCCAGAATCTCTTAAAAAAGGCGTTTTCAAGAGACAACATCGCCGACCTTGCTAGAAATACTTGAAGATGTACGCATAAAATTTACTTTTATGCTAAATAATCGTATTTTATGGTCCATCTATCACGTTTACTACACTCTAAGCATTACTATGTGCCGAAAATAAAATCCGAGGTCTTATGTTGGTCGAAATTTCATCCAATTTTTATGGGTTTATGTTGATTATGTTATATTAGAAAATTAAAAGCTAAAAAATCACTATTTATTGAAATATTTTTTCTTTAGTAAAACTAATATAAATTGTTGAGCTTTCGATTTATTACAATAATTCTCGAAACAAGGTTTTTTAACACTTAAATATTTTCGCAAGATTTGCATCTGAGTAATTTAGCAATAGTGAGGCTCGAAATTGGCTAATTAAGACCCAACTATTCTATTTTTTCAAAAAGATCGTTAACACGTGTTATTCAGGTACAGATAAGGTTTGATTTTCTTAATTTAAGTTGTACATTAAGTGTAGGATTCATTTGTGTGATAATAAGTCTTTCAAATGCTGTACGGTCATACCAGTCAGGAATACTGGCTGATAAAGCAGTAGAATTCTCGTTTAAGTGTGATCTTAACTCAGTCCGATTCGGATCAGAACGGTATCTATTTTCAAGGGACTTGTGATAATCTACACAAAAAAAATGTGCTCATACATGTGTGACTCTTCACATCTACCATGTTCTTGTATATGTACTTTCAAAATTCTAGAATTATGGCCAATGTAAGTGGCTGAATAGGTACATGTGAATAAGTATACTGTATTGGGAGTGAGAAGTAGCGGTTTATAAGGTTAAAGGCGGGGTAAGATTGCTTTTTCTAAAATTATGGTTTTAAGGGGGTGGGCGTCGTAATCTGGTACCTTTCAATCCGCGCGAGAGAGTAATGTTAAGGGTAGTTGTGAGAAATCTGAGGAATACTTGTAATAAGGTCTAGCCTTCGTCCTAACGATTACACATCTCAAAAGTCAACCTTGTTACACTCACCCACCAGGTGGTGAGTCTATCTAGAGCACTAAAAACGGTTTTTTCAAGAATCGACTCTGCTTTTAGACCCCAATACAAAGCGTCTGAAAATTACACCAGATTACGGGTAGAGTGAGGTTACTAATATGTGGATAGCTATTTTTGTGAGTTCACCCTAGACATTCTAGAAATATGACTATAAGTAAACGGAAATGAATAAGTTCGAAAAAAGTTCGTCCTGATCGAACAAATAGTACCAACAAATTCAGGAAGCTGAGATTTCACTGATCCAAAAAGTTGGAAACTTACAGCTCATCAAAATTTCTAACGCAATCAGCGGCAATTCGATAGATTATGGTTTACTTTTTGCTTAAAAATAATGAATTTCTAGAATCTCGCATAAGAACATTTCCCGATAAGTTTAATGTCATGCATGTCGTTTTCGGTGGGTCATATTCACCAATAAAAAAGTTCCATATCATGGAAGAGACCGGTTTTATGCGGGTTAAAGCACAACAAAATGATTCGCTATTTTGAAAATTTAGATTTTGTTTCAGATGTTTTGAACAAAAATAATTGCCACCATGGAGATTCCTGGGTCAACTTTAGTCATAACCGATATTAAGTATCATAAATTCATTCTATAAAGGGCTCAAAAAATTACGACGCCCACCCCCTTAAATCAAATTTTTAGGCGATAATTGGGGGTATATTTTTCATATATGGTTTTAATTTTAGTAGCGATTTTGGAGCATCTGAAACTTGTATAATTCAAACTCATGTAGAAAAATTTTAAATCTGGATTGTTTTCATCAGCTTCCCGTAATAGTTTATTAGGATTTGGGCCAAATTCTCGTGGTGCTATAGCCTGTTTATAATTCATTGTACTCGTCGTATGAATAGATGTTTTACGATATTGCTCTAATTTTAGTTTATCATTTACAATAACGACTTTAGTGTCCAGAAAAATCAGTTTATTTTCGGACATTTCGGTTTCAGTGAACTTCAGGCCACTATCAAAAGAGTTCATTTCACCCAAAATTTTATCTTTATTTTTTTACGTACCAAAAGTAGACAATCATCGACATAACGACAATAAAATAATATAATATTTTCTTCTACATACTTCTGAATAATGGTTGATTCCAACATATATAAAAAAATATTACTTATTGCTGGAATTATTTTAGACCGCATTAATAAACCCGATTTTTGTCGATAAAATCCATTTATAGCCCAAAATGCACTATATTTAAGAAAAACTTCTCTCAAAAATACATTGAAAATACGTTTTGGAGGAAAATTATTTTCAGTAAAATATATTAATGGTTTTAAGTATATTTTGTTAATCATATAATTTACCACTTTTGGTACATTAATGGAGGTAAAAAGACTGACTGCATCAAATGTCACTACTTCGTGAAAACATGTTAATTTTGAAGAAATTTTTCAGTAAAGTGTTAAGTGCCAGAAACACTCAAGCTACATTCATTTATTAATGGTCTCAAAATTCTAAGAATATATATACTTCAGCCCCCGAAGTTAAGGAGAACATGGACTTAATTATTAGCCAATTTCGAGCCCCACTATTGCTAAATTACTCAGATGCAAATCTTGCGAAAATATTTTAGTGTTAAAAAACTTTGTTTCGAAAATGATTGTAATAAATGGAAAGCTCACCAATTTCTATTAGTTTTACTAAAGAAAAAACATTTAACATATCTCAAAAAACCATGAACATTTATTGAAAATTACTATCCAAAAATTACTGTTATTAAGATTTGTTTGCCTTTTTCTGATATTTTCTAGAAATTCCCAGTTCAAATTTTAGTTTTTTCAACTGTAATTCTTTACATGGAATGAACCCGAAACGCGTAGTAAATACTATTTTATTTTAATTTATGGAAATAGTCCCATTTCGGGATAGACCTAAAAATGAGGCAGATGTTAGTTGTATGAAATTATCGCAATATCACGGATAGATCTTTCAAATCTACATTTCATAAATTTCTTATCTTGATCAGTTTATCCGAACTCTATTCATATCTCTGAACTGTTCAGATGAGTCAATAGCTTCGCTACAAAATTAAAGTATGGGCTCAGATTTCCTTGATTCGAAAATTTTATTCAAATATTATTTATTCAAAATTGGTTTATTTCTTTATCATAAAATCTCCCGGAACTGTGTATCCGAACATTTTGTTGCTCCACATAACGATGAAATTCGCCAATCTTGCAAAAGTATTCCACAGAAGATAAATGCATTTCCGACTGACAAGAAATTTATAATAAAACAGACCACGCTTTCTTTTGAGTTGTTTCAAGATTGCTTACAATTGACTATTTAAAATCCTGTTTTTTCTACCTTTAAAATTATTTCTGAAATTAAAATAATTTTAAGAGCATTTTATTCGTACAATGATGATATGAAGATGAATCGCAAAATACCTACGACCATGATTTTTATCAACAGCATTTTGACGATCAAAGCGGTTGTTCATAGTCATCAAAAATTCAGAAATTATCTGAAAAATCAAAGTTATTCTTAAATTACTAAAATTGACTTCTGGCTCTTTGTCCGCCCCTTAATTACGAAAAATCGTCTCACAGACTACAAAAAAGGCACAAACGGAAAAAGTGATTCGTAAACACTTTAAAACTTGACCCACTGAAAATTATCACCATATAAGGAAACTATACTCATACGAATAGTTACCCAAAAACGATGAACGTTCATTGTATAACTAGAAGTATTTAAGCGAAATTTTAGCTCCTAGCTCTATTCTGATAGGTTGAAGCTCAAATATTGAAAGGCATATTTTTTGGGGGTTTGATTGTGATAAATCACTGATAATTTAAAAAAAAATCAGGCTGTACTTAATTGAATTAACAATCAAAAACTGAAATCAAAACTTAATAATTTATTCCGAATTCTATCATATCAGATAGCTGCAATCTCGAGTTGAAAACACAGTACTGAGAGCATTTCTAAGTTCATCTATTCAGAAAGTATATCTAGGAAGGGGATCCGGTCTTTCAAATTAACGATCAGGGCGTTAAAAATGAAGGTCAAAGGCGAGCGTGAATCTGATGCACCGGAGATCCCCTTCTTAGATGTACCTAAGGCATGTTTTTTAACTCATATCAAGCATGCTTAGTTTATAAATAGCTATAGTCACTTACGTATAAGAACGTTAACGCGTCCACGCCTCAAACATAAATCGTTCGATAAATAAAAATGCCTATTTTTATTCAAATACATAAAACTGAGTACTAAAATAGTTGAAAATGTTAATTCAGTATTTCAAAAATCTATTTTTATTTAAATTCAATAATGACAGTAATATATTGTATAAATATCACGAAACTTGCACTAATAAGCACTAATTTTATTAAATTATTAAATGCAACATCACGCTCTTAAAAAGATATTTACTTTGGTGCTTCGGGCTACTTGTTTCGTCCGATTAGCATTTTTTGGAGGCAGTCAATTCTAGTGTGAACTAGAATTCATTTGTTTTGCAGATACTGGCCTAATGAGGTGTTTCTTAACAATCATGTTTAAATATTATCAACGTCAAAATTATTTAGAGATATATAGTACTCTGTACTGTATATAGTATATACTGTATATAATATACACTCAGTACTATAAACTCTCAATAACTCTGAAAACTGTCTCGGAATTAATATTTGCTGACATTTATGAAACTTTTTGTCATAAGATTGACAAACGTTGAGAATATTTCAGACGTATTTTGATCAGTAAAAGATTTTGACCGTTTTTTGAATGAAATTCATTTGATGAATGAAAAAAAATTAAACATTCTAATTTGAAAAATAAATTTTTTTAGGCCTTCGGCTGAAAAATATATTTGTGACTATTTGAACGATACAAATTGTTCGATAAAACAACGCGAGATACTTGTATCCAATTAAAAACCTGAATTAAAGGATTCGTCAATAAAATCGGCTTAAATTAGATAAAATTTGCACCGAAATTTTACTTTAAAAATATTAACGATGCCGTTAAAATAATCACCTGATTTTTTTAATATGAGTATAATTATGGGGCATTTTTCTGAACATTATTAAAAACAATATGACGTCATCCTTTTTCATATAAATCAGTTACTCAGCTAATAGTTATTCAGTTTTCTGTCAACAAAAACATTTACTACACGCTAATTCGCGAAAAAAAAATAATGAAATACAAATAATTATAAATTCTGTATAACTTATTAATAAAAAAGTTAAAAAAAAATATTAATTAAATGAAATTAAATTTAAATACTTTAAATAGTTAAATAATTTGAAACAACTTTCCAAATAAGTATAGAGTAATTGCTATCAACGGCTCTCTTCATTAAAATCTTTCGAATTCGATTTATTTTTCTTCGTTCTTTTTTTCAGTTCACAAGAACTTTTTTTTCTTTAATCTTTTTTTTCTCTAAACAAAGCTCAAGTCAAGTAATTGTATAAATCAAAAGATTTTAAAATACTAAGAATTTGATGATCGAACTGTTAAACTACCTTGTGGGAAGGTCAGATGAGAGCAGTTAGATACAATGTAAAAAGAGTATAACGATTTTAGCATGTGAGCTAAATATATTTACGAGGCCACGCGATTTCTGCCAAATGCCCAGACAATAATTCTTGTTAAATATATTATAGTAGAGCGGATCGACTCGTCTTTTGGAGTTTCTGCGCATAGAAATAATACAAACATTAAATAAAACAATCGTTTTTGTGATTCAGACAAGACGCAGAAAAAATACACAAATGAGAGAGTCTAGTCTGCACGATCAGCTTAAAACGTTCTTCAACTTCACTATTATAAGAGCCGATTTTGTATTTGTTTGAAGTCTTGAAATTAACAAAACTTAAATTTCAAAAACCTGAAAGATTTTCACGCAAAATATTGTTTAATCTTTCCAAAAACCCATCAAAAAAACAACACGTCCGATAAATCCTTCATTAAACTAATATAAAATCAGGACGCCCAAAATTTTGAACCACTACAAAAGATTCATAAATTATATCAATTTATTGGTAGTAAAAACCTGTCCCGAACAACCGTTTTGATATTATGGTGTACTGATTTTCGCGACAATTTTTGATCAGAGCGCTTTTTTTCTCGAGAAGAGAGATTTCGACAAAAAATAAATACCCACTACATAGAAATAAATTAATTTAATGATAGCACAGAAACATTGTTGATATTCATAAGTAGCCAGAAGACCTTCCTAAAAACTGACTTTCTCAATTTTTTCTTAGTTTTAAAAAATCCACGTTCTAAATAAATTTCAGAGAAATCGCAAAAAAAATAAGATAAGGTAACTTTTGAACGGTTAAAGATAAAAAGTTATAAATTATAATGAATATTTTCGAATTTAACTCGGCGAACTCTATCTGGAATTTTTATTAAGAACAGTATTTTTATCGATCAATTTTTAAAAATGAATTGGATATTTCAATACAGTATTGATACAGTCTGTCGATACAGTCTCGTTGATACAGTCTGTCAATACCGTCTGTCGATACAGTCATTCGATATATCGCGATACAATCTGTTAAGTATCTGATATTTATTGCAATTCTTACCACAGATAAATTAAATCATTATTTATTTCAGCTAAATATTTAAAACTGAAAAAAATATTTGTTGGAAATTTTCACTNCCCTTAATATCGAGCCCATTCCCCCCTTAATATCAAGCCCACTCCCCCTTAATATCGAGCCCACTCTCCTTTAAACTCGAGCAATATCGAGTCAATTTTTTTTTAAATCGAACTTACTCCCCTTTAAACTTCCCTTGAACAAAATTCTACCGACCTTCGACCCGACCTCCGACCCGACCTGGGTCGAAAAAAATTTCCGACCTGACGAAAACGTACTCGGGTCGGCGTCCGACCCGACCCGACCCGGAAAATTTCCAAAAAAAAAACGACCCGACCCGACCTGGTGAAATTTTGGAAAAATCCGATCCCTGGTCATTCGATATATCGCGATACAATCTGTTAAGTATCTGATATTTATTGCAATTCTTACCACAAATAAATTAAATCATTATTTATTTCAGCTAAATATTTTAAACTGAAAAAAATATTTGTTGGAAATTTTCACTTGAAAATTAAGCATTGAAACAATCACTGCAAATAAATTTACTCGGAGGGATCTGATATCTGATTATTGTTAGATAAAAAAGCTTAATACAAAAATTTATAAAATAAGACTTTTTACACAAGTAAAATGCTCGGACTCCTTAAAGTTAAAAATTATATAGAAATTTTTAATTATCAAAAGTTTAAGCTCATTATTGTAATTTAATTGAGCGCCTAAAAACTTTCTTACCACCCTTTTGCTCCTCCCTTAATATTTATTTAACGCGGCAAATCCAAGCTGTCTGCGAAGGCCTATTTCTCAAATTGCCCGTCTCTTTGGATCAACCCGTACTAGGGATGTCTCGGACACGTTTCGATTTTTGACCCGATAAATTTCCTAGTTATGCGGTAATTTTGATATTAAAATGACATTTTTAGATGAGTTGGCTGAAAAACCGGAATTTGATGACGTAATTGTCTGACTTGACTAGTTTTTACACATAATGTCCCGAGAAGACCCCTGTAAACAGTTTTTGCAACAAAATGGTTTTTATATGCTCTATGAGATGATAGCTAAAAAAATGACCCGAATGCAACTTCCGAATTTTATTTATCAGGAACGTAGAAAAATTATCAACATTTTTATGTTTATAAATAAGAATTTCTAAAATATGACCACTTTGAATTTGTTTTGCAACTTTTCAATAAATAACCTTATCTTGAATAAAATTGCAATTCAAGCGATAAAAAACGAGTCGGATAACTCAGAATATATTTTTATTTAAATTAGGTTGTAATTATAATATATGGTTTATTGACATAGAAATAACTCAGTAAATTACAAATTAGATACTGCTACCAGTAGATGTGGCAGTCAATGAGATTCGAACTCGAGATCTAATGAATATCGGTTCACCTACGCAGTCGATTATAGTTTCGATTCAGCAAAAACTACCTCAGGGATTAAGGGGGTGGGTGTCGGTTTTTGATACATTAATATCGGTTATGACTAAAGTTGACCCAAGGAATCTCATGGTGGCAATTATTTTCTTCAAAACAATCTAGAACAAAATCTAGAATTTTCAAAATTCGAATATGTTTTTGCTTTAACCCGCATAAAACCGGTATTCCCCCATGATATGAACATTTTTTATTCGTGAATATGACCCACCGAAAACGATGCATGACATTAAAATTATCGGAAATGTCTTAATCGAATTCTAGAAATTTCAATTATTTTTAAGCCAAAATGTTAAACCTAATTATCGAATTTGACGCTGATTGGTT
>SCLH01001433.1:365244-379225 GCA_004367855.1 Oikopleura vanhoeffeni
AACCCTCACCTGCAGCGCTGTGTTTTAAAACACAGAGACCAAAATTTTTTTGGGGAAGTATCATTTTGGACGGTGGAATATCGGAGCAGACCCCCGAAAGTTCCCCTTATTTTTTAGTTCAAGAATTTTAGTGAGCTTCAGAAATTGCTCATCAGACCAGAAATGCAGCACTGGAATCAGATAATAATCTACAAATTTAATTGTAAGGGTGGCTTTCGGAGATGAATATTTTGATATCATTTATTTTGGTACCCGGCACCACCGGGTGGTGTAAATGACGGTCGAAATTTAAAATTGACGATTCCAGAAAGTGCGCATTGCGCGCAAGAAATTCCGTTAAGGGGGTCGGTGCATTTTGGCAGATTTTAATTTTTTTTCTCTTGATGGGAAAATTTCAGTCACTTCAAACATTGTGGAAAAAAACTTGTCTCATGGAATCGCAAGATCAAGGATAGATCTTTCATATTTATTGCCGTACCAAGCCTTCTAAATGTCAAAAATCACCAACACCACCCCNGGTAAAAAGGAACACCAGCAACCAAAGGAAGGTCTGCGGTATCAGTAACATATCTTGACCTGTGATATGTACAAGTCAGAGTTAAAAAAGTTTGCTGGTTGATAAGCCTTACTCCGAGTCAGAGAATTAAACTTCCAATACTAAGACCGATTTAAACCTAAATCGCAACTAATTTTGCCATTTACTGATGAACGTAAAAGATTCGAGGCTATCGCCATCAAAATTTTCAATCCGCTTTTAAACAAACAGATTGATCGAAAAAGGCATAGTGTCAATAATTTGACACTTTTCCATTCAATTGGTTTGTTTCTCAAAATGGGGCTTTTTTACCGGCATGAAAAAAGGTCCGCCCATTTTTTGTGCTAAAAACACATTTTCAACTTTTTTTCTAGAACATATTTTCGACTGCATATTTTTTGTATCTGTTTTTTAAAAACTATTATTAACTACAGTACTTGATGATGAATATATTTCGAAAATTATATACATATGAATAAAAAAATATATTATGATTATAGTATGGTGTTACAATGTGTTCATTACGTAACACAAATAATTTATTATGGGACCAATTTTATATATTTGATTCAGGCATATTACTTTTAATTTTTAAATCACTTCATTGCATAACATAATTCATTATAAGGAACTGATATATTTAGATATTTTAATTTTATTTAAATAACTGTAGATTAAGAAATATGTCCACATTGAAAAATAATATTCAATTGATAAAAAGATTTGATTTGTGACTAAAATGGAAAAGCAAAGATGACGTCTTACCAAAAACGTAGCTAAGTCTCAAAATAAAAAATTATTTTCTTACAAGACTTCGAAACTATGTTCGACTTATAATCCTGGCAGATGCATTAATCGGAACGTTGCAAAAAAAATATTATAAATAGTATTTATATTATTTTTTTGACGATATACATTGTTTTTTTGACTTTTTCATAACTTCTTTATTTTTTTAATTTTACAATTATTTAACACAAACTGAACCATTTTGAGCGAGACCATGTGGTCATGGAAAACTCGTTCAACATTTATGAAAACTCTCATTACCAACTGTGTTTAAAACCATTTCTCGGCAAAAGTTGGTTTTTCCTAAATGGTAATTGGTGTAAAGTAAATTCAAAAAAAATTCATGATCAAAACCCAAATTATAGATGTTCAATCTGATTAAATTCATATTATGATTAATTTTAGGTTTTATCTGTAATATCCCTGATTGTATTATCCCTGTGATACAGGGATATGTGTTTTCACGAATTTTTTTTGCAGCTTCTTTAAATATATTTTGGTTCATCCAATTCGTTTTATTAGCTTTTCTAATAATTGTTAAATTTCCAAACTTTGAATATCCTTTCCCAACAGAACTCCAGTCAAAACGTTAACTATCTCTAAAAAGCGACTTAGAATCCTACTTATGTTGTCAATAGTGATTTGTCTTGAGTGTGATACAGGCAAGGGTCTTGATAATTGGGACCGCTAATTTTATCGGTGTGTAATCACTCAATGCAATTCACTAAAGTACAAATCACTTGAAGACAACATCAGTGGGATTCAACACGAGCTATAGGAAGATAGTAAACTATTTTTTAGATGGAGTGTCCGTTGGAAAAGGATAATTAACTATTCAATCCAATTTTATCCTTTTTTGAATAACTCGATCAATCAGACCATCTCTTATGAAAACGAATAAATCATTTAAGGAATTAATCATTCCCATCATATAACGTCATTTTTTTGTAAGTTTAACTTTCAAATGTTATAGAAAATTCCTCATTTGGAAAGAACGAACCAATCTACGAACCACGTCCAATCTGCCACAACAGTTCCGTGCGCCAGTGAAACCAGTGTCTATGGTCTGTCCAAAAAGTAACGGGGAGTGGTAAACCGGTCGACCTGGAAATGTCATACTGTCCATGGGATTATTACCAGAAAATGGATGGCAAAAGTTCGGTGTTCATCAATTTTATAGCAAAGATGGCGATTATGCTAAAGCGCAGACGAGCAAATTGGAGATGAAAATGCTTTGAAAAAATTTGAACTGCGCATAAACGACCTGAAAGAGATATCTTTAACTCCACACAGGATCAACTACCATGATTCGTCAAATAATTCAAAGTTATTAGGGTTAATCTCACACCAAGACCCAAAAGATGTACCTGTATGAGTTGACAATACCCTTTATTTGCTTTATATAATGGAATTTTAATCAAATTGTAGGTGTTTAAGAAAGAATCGTCAAAGCCGTTAGCCAAAATATTATCAAAAGCGGGTAATTATTAGGCAGGAGAGACCAATTTTTGCAGCATAATAAACATTTTTACCCAAAAAATTCGGGAACTATTAAATATTGCAGCCGCAAGCAAGGGATTACAAAACTTATGCCGCCAAAACAAATTGGCGAATAGTATTTGAAACATTAAAAGAAACAATCAAAAATTCTGTATGTTTTGTACGGAGTTTTTTGTATAATCCGGTCAAATTTCCTTATTAAACAATGTAAAATCTATTTTTCGGATAAGTTATTTTGAAAGCATATTTTGTCATAAAACAAGTATTTTATGCCTTTTAAACTTCGAAAATATAATTTCATTACAGTGTTCATTATTGAATGGACGAATTAAACAATGGTTTATGTCGCTTTAAATTTTAAACCGCTAAATTGAAATATCATTGGAAAAAAATTTAATTTTAACAAGCAATTTCAAATTATGTTTCTTGGAATTGAGTTTTTGTTCAAGTTTAAGACAACTACTTGCATATAGTGATTGAAGGAATCTTGTACCGAATTATATTATATTTGATGTTATAAACAAAATGAGGATAGATTCATTTATTATTAAAAGATATTATTAATATTTGGCATAAAGATAATTGATATTTTTTTTACGTTTATCGAATTTTATTATTCGTATTTTGAAGGAAGTTAAAAGTTTTTTTGTTGAAAATCAAAGAAGGAAAAAATAGTCGGCGCGAATTGGCCGATTTGCATACCATTATTCCTAAAAATCATGAAGCATGATTTGTTCATAATTTTTAGTGCCATTCGAACTTAATTTTATTATAAATTAACTTTTAATTTTGAAATTTTTCCTATTCTGTGGCCGCAGGACATTCTGAGTCGGACAACATTAATTCGCATGTATCCAGTTGTCACATCTCATCGAAGACGAATTTCAATTTGATGTTATTTGGTTGACTGGCTCAAATTTGAGAACGAAAATGATCTGTAATCATAACCAAACCAATTCTATCCAGTCTGGAGATTCTTATTTCTGAGCGAACTGGCTTTTATCGTACTATTGTTTCAGTTTCTACAAAGTTTTATTTCCGTGACAAATAAAAGAGTTATTATACTAGTTGCGTATGCTGGGCATTTTAAGGCCACTTTTAATCAACAATTATAAGCAACGGCTTTTGAAAACACTCATCTGATGAGTTATTAGATAGCTAAAAACTTGAGCAATAGAAAGGAAAAAAATTAATTTATAAAAGAGGGCCGAATCGAACCATTAGTTTTCAATTTGTAATAGAAACTCGATAATTAGCTAACAATTTCAGTATCTAAAGAAATCCCTAAAGTGCTTTTCGAGTGTTTCAAATGAGGCATTAGAACAGTCAACATGCTACTTGAAACAAATCGAATTTATTTTTGGATAATTTGTTGTCATGGTTGGTTACCGTTTAACTTTGCTCAATAGGTGCTGAGGTTTGAAAAGCGCTTTAAGCCACTTTGATAAATCTAGGTGTCGCATGATTGAAAGCTCTCATAGCCCGCACATCCTTAATTAGAGCAAAGGTGTTAAAGAATTATACAGCAGGACTTCCAAAGATGGCCGTTTATCTCCCTATTTTAATCCTTTTCCGAGCAAAGATGAAATTGTTGGGGACGTGGATGTATATCCACAACGAGGGTTTTTTGAGCTGCCTTGTAAGTTTGGTTGACTTCTTGACGGCATAACATTTTTTTTTGCCTCAAGGGAAATTTGATGAAAAATATCTATGGTTCTTATAATTTCGCTGAAACTGTCTACTTACTTCTGATTGTGACGTAATGTCTTTCTGATAAGATTTTTGTTGCGGAGGAATTTGAAAGACCATCCTAATACTCGATGGAAAAAAATTTCCGGACGAATCTGTATTTATCAGCTATCAATGTAGTATACAACAGGAAATCTGGTCCGATCTCAATATCCCACTATTCAGAGTACAAATTGAGTAATCAGTTTTGAATTTATCGCATCTATTTCGTATTTTTAGAATTTTTTTGAGCTTGAATTTCGAAAAATTTTGAAAAATGAGGAAAGATGTAGGGTGAGGCAGGAATGGCAAATCTTTTATATTAAATATCGAGTTTTATGATAAGCAATTTTAAAGACAGTTATATTTTCAAAGAAAAGCTGACAATTTTAAAACATATTTTTGTACTTGTAGCAATATTTTTCCTAAAGCTACAATTTGAAAATTTTTAGAAAAATGTTCAGCAAAACGTTTTGCCCTTCCTTCTTTATTTTATGGTCTTCGAATAAAATATTTTGCATTTTGAACCGCCATTCACTCTTAATTCCCTCGGAATAACAAAAAATGCCAAAACTACTGTCGAAAACTTAAATTTTTGTAATAACATTCAGTCTGCATAAAACATATATTGGGTAGAAAGATATATTTGAATTTTTGTTTCTGACTGACTGGTGCTCTTGAGGGTGATTTGAAAAATCGAAATGTGAATCTCGTCTTACCCAAGTCTTAACCTCCGTGGTCGTTGATTTATAAAACAATAAATTCAAAAGTTAATTTTTGAAAATTTATTCAAAAAATCAGATTATTTTATTTCAAATCATTTAAAAAAAAATATTAATTTTTACAAAAATATATTTAGTTTCATTTTATTCTTACAAGTTAACTGACCACGGTCACTTCGGTGAATACTTTTGAAGATTCAATAATTGATATTGCTGTTTTTTATTATCATACATATTTTTAACTCATTCCTTGCTTTGAAAAATATATCATTTCCTATATTGATTTCCGAAGTCTCACCATCATCAGAAAAATCAGCCGAATCAAAAATGGTTATAACTGCTGTTTCATTCCAATTTCTGAATTTGTCTGTGAGACCAGAAAATTTTCTCACATGAAGTTTGAACCCGTGTTTTCTGTCCTTAATNTACCTGTATTTGATATTATTTTGATTTTTCGAGAAAAATTAGTTAACTTGGAAAAATTCACTGAAGATTAAGGCGGTACAGTTCCCTATGGACTTTTTTTGTTAATTTTAGTCTTAACTTATTCGGCTAAAAAATCACAATGGTGATAGTCGCGCATTCTACAGACGTCTAGTTCGGCAACAAGGACACTTCAAAGACCAAAATTGAGCCATTTTAACGCGAAATTAGTGATCATTTTTCTTGGTGACCACACATCTGACTAACAATT
Organism: Oikopleura vanhoeffeni; assembly: GCA_004367855.1. Lineage (NCBI taxonomy): Eukaryota > Metazoa > Chordata > Appendicularia > Copelata > Oikopleuridae > Oikopleura > Oikopleura vanhoeffeni. The sequence continues at coordinate 371,210 of SCLH01001433.1, forward strand.
GTATTCTATTTATACGACGAACTTATGTGAGACTTGAATCCGGCCTGGTTTTCGATACAAATGTAAATTAAGGGGGGTAGCGATCGCAATGTTTCTAGGCGTCAAAGTGCCCTAGAAACATTTTGACCGCTACCTTCTTAATCAACATTTGTATCAAAAACAGCGGAGTACTGGTCGCATTTTAAGGCCAAAAACAGGGTTTTCAGCGTCGCCTCAATGAAGTCCTAGAAACAGCACGAACAAATCGAAGGCCTCTGATTGGGCGACCAATCAGGAACGACCTTTCAAAAGTGGCACTATTTTCACTTCAAAAGCCTACTCCTCCATGAGTTTTGAAGATAGAAAATACTTTTATAGCTTTAAGTGACCACAGAAAACGTGGGCAGAACCTCAAGTTCAGTTTTATTCAAAAAATTTCATCCGGCGCTTAAATGAGCAAAAAACTGTTTTTGGCCTTATTTTGAGTGCCTCGGGGGAAATACTACTCCTCCCTTGATTTTGACGGCAGAAACCTAAAACTGGTATGTTAACGATCCTTAAGGAAACGCGCAAAACCCCAAGTTCGACAATTTGCATTTTTGTATCTTGTTTTTTCGGAAACAGCAATTCAAATTCTCCGAAATTCCAAAATTACGACAAAATCGTGATTAAAAAATTTCTTATCACGATAAAATATTTTTTTTTGACAATGAAAATAAAAGACTATGATCAACTTATTTTTGTCCATATTTCAAGAAAACATTTTAAAATAATCTGGAATTCATGTCCGAGTCTTCTAAATGCGACCAGTACTCCTTAACGGATTAAAGTTCAATATAGATCATTGTATATAATATAAAATTTTAACTCGGAAGTGTGGAAACCGAGAAAAATGGCTCATTTTTCACTCTTTGAAGTCTCCTAGTCGCCGAACTAGACGTCTTGAATGAGAGACTACCACCATTGTGATTTCTTCACGAATTAGTATAGTCTAAAATTTACAGCAATATTTCACATGAACTGTACCCCTTGAGTCAGAGTATTATTTTTACGCTCGTTTTTAAGTTTATTACTTACACCGAAATCATTTGCAGCGACGCCTTGAATGAATTTTGTGTTCGAAATTAATGTACCTATAAAAATTATTCATTGATGTAAGTTGAACAATTAATAAAATTAGTTTTATTTGTGTTAGTAAGAACAATTGGTAAATATACGGGCAATGGTTAAAATATGGAAATTCGAAATACGAGGACACTTTGGGAATAAAATGACAATTTTGAAAATTGAGGACAATTTTGGGAAAACTCATTTTCGAAATTAACGATAATTGGAAACATTAGAACAGTTTGAGAAAAATTTGACTTATTCTTAATTTTACCAAAATCGATTTTATTCCTAAATTCATTTCATTAAATTTGAAGTCGTTTTTTTACTCTTCACCCGAATTATCCGAAAATATAAACTATACAACAAAGGTACGTATTTAAATTAAACCAACAGATGTTGGCCATTTTGTCATATAGACGCACATTTCGTAAGATAAATACCCTTACAACATTAATAAGCGCGGTAATACAACTGAACTGGTAACCAGTTACTGGTTGTTTCATTTTTGAATATTAATTAAAAATTCTAATTTCCAAAAAAAAATTCCTTCTCGCATTAAAGAAGTGAAAAAGTAAACCAAAAATGAATTTTCGAAATATTAGTCAGATTGTATGACCTTAAAATATCTTACGCTTATCGTCAATTTCCACTGAGCTAGAAACATTCCGCAACTTCCAAGCAAGAAATCAAAGTGAAGTGCAGGGATCGGATAATCCGATTCGGATTCCCGATTCGCTTCATCATTCGGCATAAAGTCAGCATACTTTCGCATTCTGGATGGGTTTTCCATTAAGTAATATTTTTTCGGAGAATTCCCGTTTCATCAAAACATTGATCGGTACTGAAAGCATCAAGTCTTATATGACCTATCATAGGGTCATAATTTGTTTAAATACAAATTGTTTAATTGTTTTAAAAACAGACTCAAGATATCTGTTTTGTACTCTAATCTTTCTGAAATAATAAAATCATCAGATATGGTCAGAGTGATCAAATAGTACAACCTCAGGATTTAATTTGCATATTATTGTGGTGACCTCGAGAAAGTTTATAGCGTCCATATGATAACCGGACCTCAGAGATACAAATCTAAATATTTGAATGATACAAACAACGCAAGATATTAGCACCCAATCAAACCCTTGATTGCGGAATAGGCCGATTTCATTGGTCAGGTTGAAAAGGATCAACCAATCAAAGGCTCAGATTTCGCCATTTTTCAAATATTAAGATTTGTACTCTGAGGTCCGGTAATCATATAAGATTCGCCTTATGCTCACTGACAAATATCAAATGGAAAAGTGGTACGGGAGAAAATAATAAAATTGGCCTGGAATTGAAGAATTACTTGTTGAAACATTATGTTTATTCAAATTTTAATAATTGCGAAAAAGAATGTTGGCCATTTATTGTCCATATAGACGCACATTTCAGCAGATAAATAGCTCCTTACAACATTTAATAAGCGCGTTATACAACTGAACTAGTAACCAGTTACTGGTTGTTTCATTTTTGAATATTAATTTCAAAATTACTAATTTTCCAAAAAAAATTTCTTTTTTCGCATTTAAAGAAGTGAAAAAGTAAACCAAAAATGAATATTTTCGAAGTATTAGTCAGATTATATGATCCTTAAAAATATCTTACGCTTTATCGTCAATTTCCACTGAGCTAGAAATCATTCCGCAACTTCCAAAGCAAGAAAATGCAAGAGTAAAAAGTGAGGGATCGGATAATCCGATTCGGAATTCCGCGACTTCGCGTTCATCATTCGGCATAAAAGGATCAAGGCATACTTTCGCATTCTGGATGGTGTTTCTCCATTAAGTAGATAATTGTATCGGAGAATTCCGTTTTGCATCAAACAATTGATCGGTAACTGAAAGCATCAAGTCTTATAATGAGCCTGATCATGAGGGTCATGAGTTTGTTTTAAAATACAGAATTGTTTATTGTTGTTAAACAAGACTCCGAAAATATCTGTTTTGAGTTCTCTAAAATCTTTTATGAAAATAAATAAGAATCATCAGATAGGGTCAAGAGTGATCAAAATAGTAGCAACCATGAGGATTTAATTTGCATATTAAATGTTGGTGAGCCGTCGAGAAAGGTTTATAGCGTCCGCCATATAGATTACCGACGGCTCAGAGAACAAATACTAAATATTTGGAAATGATCACAAAACAACGCAAGGATATTAGCACCCAAGCAAACCGGCTTGATTGCGGAATAGGACCAATTTCCATATGGTGCAGGTTTGAGATAGGAATCGAACCAATCAAGAGGCCAGATTTCGCATTTTTCCGAATACTTAAGAATTTTACTCCTGAGGTCCGGTAATGCCATATAGAGATTTGCGCCTTTATGCTCACTGACAAATATGGCATAGATGGAAAAGTGGGTACGGGAGAAAATAGACTAAAATGTGGGCGCTGGAATTTGAGAATTAACATTTGTTTTGAAACATTTATGTGTTATGTCAACATTTTAATAATTTGCGCAAAAAAACAATTAGTTTTTCAAGAACAATAAGACAAAAGTAATGTGAAAAAACAGTTTATTAATTTTTACTAACATAGGGGATATCAGAGACTTTTGTCAGTAATGAAGTCGATGATTTGGGTGTTTTCAAAAGTTTTATCTCCGGTTTTGTTGACGCCAATTGTGTTCAGCAATTCTGATAATTTACAACTCGGAAACACCCTTCAGATCTTGATACACCAAGAAAATTACGCATCGCAGCTTATTTATAGCCGTGTTTTATAAACAGCAATATGAAATAATATTGACTTTTAGAAAAACATAAGTTAGCATTTTTGACCCTGTGCTGTTCGAATGTTGGTGAAATCACCACAAGTTAATACTCGAAAGCAATCTTGATTCTCAATGTAGCAGTTCATCTGTTTTTTCGATTATAAGTCGCAGCAGGCCAGATTGAGCTGAAAATAAATTTGGTAAAAAGTGATGAAAATTCGAAAATTCTGAGCCATATTAATGACCATTCGAGTGAGTTAAAGCGCCCATAATATACTTTTGAGAAAGGCCCATATTCAAGGCGTTATTTGGGCCCGTTAAATGCGACAGCCGATCGTGTCCTGTGTAGGGAGCTCAACTGGTTCGACAGGATTAAACTGGCAAAATAAGCAGAAAGTTCCAAAAAATTTCACAAAAAAGTTTAATGTCATGTTTTTTTACGATGATTGGCATTTTTAGCCGTGGTGCCTTGTCCTTTCAAACTTTGCAATATCGGTTGGTCAGCATTCCCGTAGTCATCAATATTTGACAGTCGCAAAATAAGACTTAGAGGGGATTGTGGGTGCAGTAGTTATTTATTTCGACCAACGGTCTCGAGTTCGGGTATTTTATTTTTCTTGGCATCAAAACGCATTCAGCAGACAAGAAATAGATTGGGGCGGCCAAAGCAAAAATGTTTTATTAGCTATCGAAAAAACTAGTTCCATAATATGCTGATTTGCTTGCAAAGATAATTAATTTATTAAATATTCTAGGAGACATGAGATAGTCTTCAAATTACATACATGAATGTAGATTACATGTAGAATAAATAAATGCAAAAGAAAAAATTTCAGCACATAAACTGAAAGTAATTGTCAATATGGATAAATTGTTAAGGATTATGTCCTCGCTGTTCAATATTTCAAGAATTTTTCGTGTGACTAATGCAAATGTATGGTGTAATGCGCGCAATAAATCTGGCATAAAATAGTGATTGCCGAGAATTCTGAACGGTAAGGTTTCTTATATCAGCAGGGCCAGGTTAAGAATTTAACCTAAAGAGAATGCGGAAGAAATGATATTAAAAAAAAAGAAAAATGCGCATGTAGCCGTTCGAGAGTTATACAGTAATACTTATACTCTGCGTTTTGTAGCAAATCGTAGCATTTGCCAATTTTGAAACTAGCATGTATAAGGCATCGCATTTTCAAAATAAATTCTCGGCGAATTAAGTATGAATTGTAAAAAAAATTTCTCAGACGACATCTTAGAGATTGTTTTTGCTGAAAAATAATATCGGAAGTATCATAGATTTTCGATACGTGCATATGACGGTATAGTTGCAGATGGCGAGAGAAAAAGCAGCAATAAAGGTTAAAATGGCATTAAAAGGTCTGTTTTTTTAAATATTATGAAGAAATTTAATGCAAATTTTATACATTTGCAGGTTACAAGCTAAAATGTAAATTGAAAACGATAGATGTTCCGCACTTAATTCTCACAAAATATAATTTGTTTAGAAAAAACAAAGACTTATTTCTCGCGCCTAGCACATTGCTTTAGAAGCACGCAAGCAATGCCCCTCAAGGCGGTTGGCTATGCCGCAATTGTTGTTATTGCGGGGTATTTGCTGCACTACTGTTGAAAACGGGCATTTTTAAACTTTTGCTCGAACATGTTCAAATGTGAAAAAAAAAAATATTGTTCCGTTAACCGCTGTTTTAATTAATTAATTGGTAAGAACAGTGATTATGTTCTGAAAGAGTATAGGCCGCTTTATTGCCTTATCCGCCAAAAGATTTTGGGTCCGTCAAAAACACGGGGCTGAAAAAACAACGGGTCTTGTCAAAAACCGACTCAGCCGAGTTAGGTTCTTAAGATAGCTCAAACTGTGCAGAATATCTAGTCAATAATACAGATAATAAAAATTTGTCCGGCGAAATCAAAGCGAATGTTGTTGTATATTTTTTAACAAAGAAACCCAACCAATTAAAACAATTTCAGTAAAATTTATAAGAAAAAAAGTGAAACATTGGGTCCATATGAAAGAACTGATTTTTAATGTGTATATCAATTTTAGAATAATTGTGCTAGTTTGAGGCTATCTAAGAAGCTCAATTGGATGACATGTGTTTTTCAAATGACGCGTCGTTTTTATCACCGCGCCTGTGTTTTTGAAGGGACCCAATATTTGGGTGAGGCAATAAAGGTATATTACTCGTCAAACAAACAGTTATTACTAAAATAATAAAATAAAAGCTCTTAATTTTTCCGCAGCAGCTTAAATAAACCTCGCGAAGTAATATTTATGAAGTTATTTTAATTTTTTAGAGAAAAGAAAACAAACTTTTTCCACAAAATCTTGTAAATAATTTTCAAAATTCACGTTTACATTTTTCGAAAAACCCGATTTTCGATAACAGTCAACATAAGTCGTTTAAATATATTTGACAAACAACAAATGACAGATTAATGTTAAGATTCGCCGTCAATAACAATGCAAGCAGAAGTTTATTTGTCATAAAGAATTTTCAATGTATCTCAATCTCTTTCGATGACAGATGCGGCGGGGAGCCCTCCAACTTGAATGAGTGTGTTCAATGTTGTCATAACAAAAATACAAAGGCCTTATGAAAACACAAAAAAAAAATATTCATGCAAGGCAAATGCAATCAAGGCGCAACCGCCGCTCAAATCAGTTAAATTTTATTTTAAATTTAGTTTGCAAGAAAAAATTATTCTTTAAAAAATTGTCATCAAAATGCCTGAAAAATGTTAATTCTATTTTCCACTTTAACTATTCCCTCCACAAATAAGTCGGCTTTGTGCATACACAGATTTGTCTCCCATCTCATTCGACGCAAAGCAACATTGAGTATAATGCTTCTGGGTGCCATCTTTCCTGAAAAGTAAGCTGGACTGGTTTGCGTTAGATTTTTAGATCTTGAGTTTTGACATTTGAGGTGCAAAGTTTTGAGGATAACATTGACGCGCGAAATGGGCTCGGCTATCTTACGCGTGGAAAGCATGACATATATGATTCAAGGAATCTTTTTTTCATTGTGCTGAGATACAGGCTATATAATTGTTTTCGTCGATTACTTCCAGTATATGTAATGATTTTTTACTCCGCTTTTTTAGTTTCAGATTTGGAGACAATGCTGATTCGCACGGTTTTGATGTTGGTTCGAATCTGAAAAACAAAGACGTAGGTAATTTGGCCAAAATCTGATGCGTTCTCATTGATGGATAGGCAAGTTATCCAACACTGGAATAATTACGAGGCAACAATTTAGCAAAACTGTATGTTAAGTAGTCCAAATTTTTGTGTTGAAAAATTTTCCTAAAAATCAGTCAAAATTTTCAACCTGTATAAGACAAAGTAAATAACAAGACAGCTTAAATTTTTACAAAATTTCAAGCGAAATTTTTAAATCAAAAGTGAATTTTGTATTTTAACCATCCAGGTGGCCGAAAACAAACATACTGAGTTTCGGCGCCTTACAGCGCCAAAGTGGTTTAAGCCAAAGGCTTTCAAAACACAAAAAAGTATTATAAGTATTTATTTTCGGGGTGCAAACTAAACAGTGAATTATATGAGGTACAATAAAAGATCAATTATATAAAGCTCAAAAATAAGCAAAAAACATAGACAAAAATGGGATTGGCATGAGAAAAATAAAAGTCCTCATTTGCCTTAGATAACGACATTAAAAACTTTTCGAAAAATTAAAACTAAAACGAACTTCTTTCCTAACTTTTACGTTTTTGACAGTGTTTGGAATTACATGACAAATTAATTCATTTCGAAATATTATTGTCTGCGGGGTGGTCCTGACCCAGTGACAAAATAAAATAGAAGAGAAAATAATATCTCCGCCTTATCACACTTTTGTTAATGATCTCAAGGCCCTTTCAGCTTAAAAAACATACAGCATTATTCTAAATCAGGGGCCGAAAGATAGATAACAAAAGTGTGATTAAGGAATTACAAACTGTGATCAAATTATCTTCAAATCCAAATTATCAACCTTTCCTTCAAACATACGCAGCGTTCACACGCTAGATATTTCTGCTATTTGCGTCTTATTTCTGAACCAATTGTCATATGCCTAGGATTTACAATATTGTATTTTGATTCATCTGGACAGACCGGCAAATTTTTTCCCCCGTGGTATAACTCGCCCCATA